>SJJU01072143.1:0-25594 GCA_012932125.1 Conopomorpha cramerella
GCAATATTTCAGCTTTTTAGGGTTAAGAGTGGGGGCTTCAAGTTGATGAGTTAGTGATGAATGAATCAGTCAGGAGTCTGGATCTGGACTAGGAGTTTTATATAGGTACAACTAGCTGTACCGGCAAACATTTTTTTTGCCATAATAAGTTACCTTTGTATCCTGTGTATTGGGAGAAATACAATTGGTAGATGCATAAAAAATAGATAATCGGTAAAGCCGTTTCGGAGGAGTAGGGTAACTAACATTGTGACATAGAAATTTTATATATTAGATAACCTGTGACTGAATACATATCGTATGTTGTGCAGTTAAAGTCGGTAAGGTAATTCGTATCTAATTCTTCAAACTAATAACATAACACTTTCGAGGTCACACCCCGCCTATCGACGTGATAACAATAAAACTTCATTGTGTTAATCTACGAGAGTGTTAAAAATTCTTCAGGGGAAGTCCCTTAAAAATCCAATATCAGCAACTGACGAACGTACAGAACGTCGATAAGCCATAGCATGAACGATCGAACAATGTCAAGAAATGCTGTGCAAAGAATGGTCCGTGTACTCAACGACCATGTTGCCACAAGACAGTTATCAGTTTTGCCAAAAAGCTGGGAAAAAGTTCGAAGTTTAAATCGTCTATATCTATCAAATTAGTTTCGCTTGAACATAGTTTGTCTCTTATACACAAATGTGATTAGAGCGAGAAAAATGTTACTAGATCAATGATCTGTGTTTGAGGGAAGTTTCGGAATACGGGGATTATTACCATAGCGATTGCAGGATATAGTGGTTACAACTGTAATGACGAATTACAGACGAGGTACATTTCTGAATGTGCAAATGCCTACGATAATAATTATTAGATTTTCTAGATAATTATTAAGTTCGCAGTATTAGACTGCCACTGAGTATTCTTACCAAATTTAAATAACATCGTTCATGAATAAAATCTGTACCTACTTCCCTATCCAAAAAAATAATAATACACACTTCATGCCTTTTAATCCCAAAGCGGTGTAGGCAGAGGCACTTGCTTAATAAGCATATGCCCACGGTTCACCAAGCGTATTTAACCCAACGTGACAGGAGGTGAGCTCATCGCCGTTATAGGGTACGCACACCTTGTGGTGTGCGGATTTCATCACGATGTTGTCCTTCACCGTACGAGCGTTGCGTACATAGGCTCTGAAAGAGTCCCATTAGTACACGTCCAGTAGCCGGACTCGAACCCGAGACCTCCCGGTTACAACTCAAGTATCCGACCAACTGGACCACATGTGACCACATGTCCGAAATGTAGGAGATGTATACAGGCAGACCTCGGTCTCATGAGCCGGAGTAATTTTTTCTTACTCAGAAAATAATAGCGATTTCAATAGTACCTATACTTCTTTTCCTAAACAAAGTTTTTTTATATAAATGTTTGTATGAATATAAATTTTGTTGTAAATTTTGGATAAAGATACATTTAAACAAGTTAAAAATTTCTCAATCACAAAAACGAGTATACTGTTGGAATCCCTATAATTTTCCGAGTTAGAAACCGTTGGTCCGGATCGTGACCCCGAATTCAGCCAGTATATTACTAGCTGACCTGGAAAACGGTGTTTTATCAATACACTTTATAGCCTATATGTAATTCTAGTTTATAAGCTACAATACTGCCAAGTTTCATCAAAATCCGTCTAGTACTTTCTGCGTGAAAGAAGGACAAACATCATTCCATCCATCCATACATTCAGCAGTGGCGTGCACTGGCTTTTACGACAAGGTAGGCAGGAATCTTCAAGGATTGACGTCTATGTATTGGTAACTTGTCTTTATGAAATATACCTACCTATCTACTCACCCACAAAACAGGGCCTTCGTTAGCCTATGACGTGACTACAACAAAAAAGGATCTAGCAATAACTCTATTATTAGGTCGGGTACCCAAAATACTAAGATAGGCAGTATCTTTTTGCCTATATGGTGTGCACGCCACTAACATCCAGACATCCATCCAAACTTTCGCATTTATAATATTAGTAGGATGTACGTATAACTTCTGAACGATTGAAATTTGAAACAGATTTCAGGATGGTTATTTTTTCATGTTCGTAAATGTATGGAAAAGGTATAAAGTATTCTATTAATGCAAAGAAAATACTTTTCATTAAATCGATTCCCACTATACCCATGTGCCTACCCCACGTCTCGTTGTTTCTAAGTCTAGTCAGTGGAAATCAACTTTGATTTTATTATACATAGGAAAACAACTTCAATCAACAAGTGGTTATTTAGTAGGGTTGAAACTGTCGTATTTTGGAAAACCTAATGTCTAAGCTAATTATCACATTAAAGGCGAAAATCTCTACCACATAAAGGCACAGGAACTAGCCCCAATGCCATAGCAAGTAGTTTATTAAAAAAAAAGCAGTTATAAAAAAAAATCTGTCAAAGATAGTGGGAAACGGAAGTGATTCAATTTATTCTATGATCTTTTTCTAGCCGAAGAAAACTTCTCATTACTTGCTAAAATACAGAATGTTTGTTTTTCTAATTACGTACACCTATTTAGTATCTAGCTACTGTGGTGTTACTGACAGTATCCCGTTTATTCCGCTTGCGTGGGAATTCCGGGATAAAAACACATTTCTTTTTCTTAATTTATCTGCCTACAAAATTTCGGTCGTAATTTTTTGCAGAAGAAGTAGGTAATTAACTCACTGACTTTCGCATCGACTAAGTATCTGAGTAAGTATTAATTATTATATCAGTATTCCATAAAACAGTATTCATTATAAATAATAAAACACTAGATGGCGTCTATTTTTCTGAGCCCATGTAAGCCACGCAACGCTCATACGTTGAAGAAAAACTTCCTGATGAAACCCGTGCCATAAGGTGTGTGAACTCTACATACCTAGTCGCGGTAGGTCATACAGACCTATAATTTTGGAATAATGAATAAATATCCTAGGACATTTTACACACGGTCACCTCCTCACCAATTTAGGACACCTGGACTATGGGAGTTAGGTAATAGAATACTACAAAATGTCCATGTGCTTGAGCCTTATCAATAAATCCGGTAGCGGTGGTATCGAACCAAAGCATTTGCGTAGCAAAATGTCCCTGTCTATCGCGCTTTCGTATTAAAACCTATGAAATCATATTAAATGTGTTCATTTTCCATCTTTGTAAGTGCTGTTACATATATATGTATATATGTATACAGTAGTATAACACAAAGCTTGATGAAGGTAATTTATGATTTTATAAACAAAAGTAAACATCCAACGTTCTAATTAATTTATTTAACTGGAAGAACAGGGAAAATACTGGAATGTTTTCAAAATGCCGGGGCCTACATCTAAGTACTTGACTACCAACTTATTTTAAACATACCATGCATCTTTTTCTACACGTTTTTAACATGAACCTCTAAAACATAAATTCAATTCACATAGATCGGTGATAAAATTGTAATACAAAAATCACGATAGATCCTACTGTTCGTAATATCGGTAACGGCGGAACATAGTGAAGTAAAAATGACTGGATTATAACTAGCATAGGGGAATATGGGTATTTTGCATTTTTTTCCCATCACACTTTTTAATCCGTGTCCGCACAGAGTTGTCTACCTAACGAAGTTATTTTTACAATATGAAAGGGTTTTCTTATTGCAAAAATAACTTCGTTACCTGGAGCTAAATTTTATCTCTAATTACGCACCTGTTTCATTGAGCAATGAAAATTGGGGATGTTTCAATGTTCGCGAAATAAGTGCGATTCCGTGACGGCTCCTCCTTCGGCTCGCCATTGGCTTCGTGCCGCCGGCAGCAGCCAATAAACGTCGCGCCCCACTCGCTCACGAATTGCTTTCAAGATAACGTTTTCCTACTATAGGAAACCCCGCTATGAATACCATCCGCGCACCGAAAGCATTTTCTCTATGATGCCTCTTTAATACAGTGGACAGTTGGTACGTCCTATTGCTTCCTGAAGTTATATCTTATATGCAGCGTAGACATATTTCGTTGTGTAGATAAGTATGAATTTAGTACGTAAGTGAGAAATTTCGCCTACGCAGTGGTAGAGAGCGGCGTGCGACGACGCACGAGTGGAGTGTGCCAGCCAGGCCAGAGTTCAGTCGAGCGCGACACTTCAGCGGGTGCGCATATATCACCGATTACACCACTCACCAATACATATCGAGACGATATTGAAAACGTTAAATTCGAAATTGTTTCTCGGAACTTTTAACCAAGTGAGGTGAAAAACTGAAAAACTCTTCGTGACACCTGTGGATTGTTGATATCCGGATTTTGTTTGCTTCAGTAATAATATAAAAAGTGGGTGAGTACATAAATAATTAAGTAATACGTTAGCATTAAAACTTTAAAATAAAAGCTCAAAATAATATGTTTGGTGCTTACATGAGTGCTTGTAATAAAAACAAGGTAGGTATGGCGAATTATCCATTGTACAAACAGCGAGAAATTCGTTGATATTGTTTTAAATTAGGATGAGGTACACCTAACATAATTTATATCGGGCATTGCGAGGTTCGTTATTACAAAATGTAGAGATGGGAATTTCGAACTTTACAACAACTATGCAAAGCAGTATGAAAAGAGCCACGCCTCTCAAAAGTATACTTAACATAGCAACAGTCGTTTTGTTCTTACTACTAAGATACGATTCTTTATTTAATTGAAGTGGGGTAATCTTTTATATTTTAGAATAGACTAGAAGGTAACTACATCTCTCTCTATTTAATAGCGAAAATTAAAGTATAGAGTACATAATAATGACCTACCAAATTGCTTACAGTCAATAAAGCTTTTTTCTACTAAGTAAATGTAAGAAAATGTTGAAAAAGATCTTGGCATCATGACCATGGCCATAAGCTGCGTTTTTTTTAAATACACTAAGGTATTTTTAGCGATGGACGAAACTTTTATCGAATCAAACGTCTATTTCTAATGAAGTGAATTCAGAAATTTGCAA
Organism: Conopomorpha cramerella; assembly: GCA_012932125.1. Lineage (NCBI taxonomy): Eukaryota > Metazoa > Arthropoda > Insecta > Lepidoptera > Gracillariidae > Conopomorpha > Conopomorpha cramerella. The sequence continues at coordinate 5,001 of SJJU01072143.1, forward strand.
ATTATTGTCTGTAGGTGTTACCCTAACTTGCAGATATTCACTTCTGCAGAGAGATGGCCATTCCTGTTGCTGATAAAAATTGGGCATTTTTTAGGTATTGGGTAAATACAACGTTACGTATGTACCCAATGCCCACACAAACTGAAATCATAAACAAATATTGCACCATCTAATTATATACTACTTAGTCGTAGGTACCAGTTGTTGTATTTAACAAAAATCTAAAGAAAATGTTTATCCCTTCAACGACTGGGCAGATTCTTATAATAATTATCTACTATATAAAAATAAGTCGGGTTTTCCTCCCTGACGCTATAACTCCAGAACGCACGAACCGATTTCCACGGTTTTGCATTCGTTGGAAAGGTCTCGGGCTCCGTGAGTTTTATAGCAAATAAAATTCAGGAAAAAATTCAACAGAAAAGCGGGTAAACGAAACGAACCCATCTGGTGGCGAAACGGAGTTCGCCGGGTTTGCTAGTTAGTTATAATTGTATTACCTCTAAACCAGAACCTTCCAGAATACCTAGTTATTTAGTATTATGCAATCAAAAAGGCACATAAATTATGATTTTACAAGATAGTAAGTAGCTGCACTACAATTACAACCTTTTAAATGTCAGATTGCATTTTATATGAAATTGTTATGAAATTATCGTTTTCTGGTATAAAACTTCGCAGAAGTAGTATTGGAGCGTTCTTACTTACTCAATAATAGGTATAAATATGGAAAGATTTTTGTACCTACTCACTTTTGAAACTTTTAAAACTGTTTGATTTGAAAAAAAAAATTTGCTTTTGAGATCTGTCTAAAGGCTCGATGGTGTCAAGAGAAGAATGGTGGTCAAACGCTTGTTCATAGTGATTAAAAAAAAAAAAAAATGAAACCGTCGGGTAGGTTCTACTAGTCTACGATTAGTTCCTATAATTATAAACAAAATAAAACGACCAAGTCCCTGCTTGAAGCCACGAATACATACTCCTCCTTGGTACCCTTACCTCCAAGTAAAAGTAGCAGCAGTAGCAGAAAAACAACTCAATAATTTTTATTAAATAAAAGTAAAAATAGATTACTAGGCGAATTGGGAACCGCCTTCTTAAAGTCGATTAAAACGAGTTACATTTCTATCCGTATATTGCTTCCTTTGTTCTTTAAAAACCGAAAGGAGTTATACTAGAACAAGTGTAGTTTATAACAAAAATATTGACACCCTCGATTTGATCGCGCAGTTTCAGTATTCATTTCTATTAAAAATGCTACCACCAAGATTTAGTAACATTGAGGCTCTTCTCATATACATTTCTACTCTCTATTTACCCCCTTGAGGGATAAATTTAAAAAAAATCCTTTCTTATCTCACGTAAACATCATAAAAAGAACCCATGTGAAAATTTAGGCTTTCTAGGGACGTAATTGTGTGTCGATAAGTCAGTGATGAATGAATCAGTCAGAACTTTGAGTTTTATATATGTAAATATATAACAAAAATAAGTTTGAGGTTATGACATAAGTAAGTTCTGCCGTTTCTAAAAGTCGCGGAACGAGTTTTATAAGTATCTACTACACAACAACAACAAAAACTGTTTAAACCTAAGAACAGCGCTGCGGGTACATAATAAAAATATATTTGCTCTACAAACAATGAAAGTAATTAATATTTATTACCTATAGCTATTCTTACTAATAGCTGTACCTGTGTAGCATAATATTTCATAAACATTGATGTCGTACTTTAGAAAAGAATTCGATACTTACAATTTCAAGTTCATGGTCTTACAATAATAAAAATGCTAACGTTTGTGATAATTATTACTTCCCGTAACTACCCTTAATTAACAAAAAAAAATCTACTACGAAATAACTTAACACTTTACAATACTTCAGAATACCTCACATAATAGGCCCTACTAATAAACGCGGTATAACTGTACCACAAATCTCAAAATAAACTTGTCAGTTGTATGTGTCAAAAACGGAATAACCAGTTTAAGTAGAACTGTAACAATTTAGGATTTTATTAGTAATGAACAGAATCTTTATTTACATATAGGTATAATCTAGAAAAATATATTACAAAAAGTACAATACATATTATCAGTGCATAGCAATTTACCTCTATAGTATGGTTTTCATAAGGGTCTACACTTATGAAAACTGTGTATTAATATACGGTTTTGGTTTTAAAACATCGCTTTAAATTAGAAGTAATGACGAGCTTTCCAACATAACATAACTATGACTTGATTAATTTTGATGATTACCCATTTTACTTAGGTAACTCGTACGACTGTGTTGTATGCCTATTATGTACGTATAAAACAACGTTTTATTTTAGCTAATTATAATTAGCTAAAATAAAACGTTGTTTAATTTTGTTTGTAAAATTAGGATGTTGATGAAATGTGTAAACACTACTTTATCAAAAAAAACAAAAACAAAACTAAACAGTAGGTTACGGGGCGTTCCTTACCTTACTATAAAATGTAATGATATAACGAAAGGCAATGGCATCGGCAAGTCCAAAAAAGTCACACGTATAAAGAGAGCTTTAAAGAATTGATTATTTTACTAGTGACCGCCCCGCGATTGCGTTCGCGCAGTATCAATATTGATTCCTATTAAAAATAACTACCACCGAGTTTTTCTACCTCCCTTTTTACCAACTTATGGGATGAAATTTGAACCCTTCCTTATACTACTACCCTTCCACATAAGGAATGCCCTGTGCAAAATTTCAGCTTTCTAGGGTCAAGACTTTGGACTGGGAGATGATGAGTCAGTGATGAATGAAACAGTCAGGAATATGATATATAGCTATACCACCTTACCAATAAACGCGTTGTCACTTACACAACGATTACTACAGGTCTACTTGAACTGGTTATTCCGTATTTGATATACAACTGACAAGTTAAGTTGAGCTTTGTATATCTTCGAAATAGCAAATACGCCATTATTGGTAAGGCCCATAGATTACGTGTACATTGGTTAATTGGTTAAAAAAAACTGGTTATTGAATCAACAAAAAGGTCTTATTTTGTAGTCTATACGGATATGCTCGATTTCTGAAACATTATTTAATCTGACTGATTAGTATTTTTCAAACTTTCTATAAATATTATCTTGTGCTTTCTGTTTTGTTTAGACTTTTTAAAGATCGATTTGAATGTGTCTATCTATTTGTTCTACTTTAATTATTAATATACACCTAATCTATATTTGTCTGACACGCATCGGTGGCAGAAAGTATTATAAATTATACTTATCCTAAAATATTTAGTAGACGTCAAGAGAAACAAGAAAATATCGCTAAGATTAAAAATATTTATTATACAAAACTTTACAGTGTGGTAATAATAATTATTCTCCTTTGAATTCATAGAAAGTTGGAAGCGAGTATTCACTACTATATAATGTACTCTTATATTTTATTACAGTACATATGAATCTTCTAAAAATGTTAATTGTCAGTTAGAGCGCTGCGATTATTTACATTTGTTGAATTATTATCAAAATACAAGTGTAATGTAAGCTTTGCACACGAGCAAAAAATTCTAGTGTAAATTAAGTACATCGCCCCTTTAAGTTAGTCTGATAACTGAGGCTACTTTAAAGTACGTTGCTTCTGTGTAATAAAAGGAATATCGCGATGTTTTCGGCATGCCCACAAAATGTCAGCTTTTTGAAAAAAACAAAACAAATTACAGTAAATATATCCTGATATTATTTCGACTGGAGGAATTGGCGCCATGTTAAGATGTATCATAATTATGTTTATCAATTATCCAAGACTGTTTTTTTGGTACAGGTAATTTGGTGCCTAGTTCTCAAGCCTACGTACTGCAAAAATTGAATATAGTGTGTGTATTGTGCCAGTGTCGGACAGTCCGGATGGAGCTGCGCTCGAGGGGCGCTGCGACACTGTCGGCGGCGTGACGCGCCTGACGTCACCGTGCGACTCCTTCACCATGAACGACCTGCACCCACTCTCCTACCTCGACAACCGCAGGATGCACATCTACTCGCACCCTCACCTGCACCCAACGGTAATACATTCACATACTTACCTATTGTACACTCACAGGTAGATACAGTTATTAATCGGTTACCCGCAAAAGAAGCCCGAACCTCGATTATTATCAGATCAATCAAATCCAGAAAGAAATAAATTCTAGAAATAAATCTAGGTAGGGTAGCTACGATATAATACAGTGACATTCACTCTGATGTTTGAATTTTTAATTTCTGAGAACAAGAAGAAGCTACACGGAGTCCGACTGTAAGGTGGGAGATCGAAAAAATATACTGAGTTTTTATTTAAGTAGTCCCACAATTTTATACAGGACGGGGGCGCGCTGGTAGAGAAAAGGACGTCGAAGCCTTTTATTCAGTCGTTTGTTCCTTACAGTAGAAAATATGTTGATTTGATTTCATAATGCAAGCGGCATTACAAAAGAAAAACGACAATAAAAATGTTGAATGTACTTTTTCATCACCTCACGTAATTTTTAGGCGTAGGCGTGGGTTCGCTTTGAAACAGCTGAACTGTGGAACCTCTTTTTAAAATAAATAACGTGTGATAAACCTACTTAATGTGCTAGTTATTTAAAACGCGACTGCGTCTGAGCTTTTCGGTGAGATAATGGATGTGTAACACTCTCCGCTTCCAATGAATCCATTTTTTCAGTATTTTAAGTCATATCTCCGCAAGGACTCTTCTGTTCTCGTCCTTTATACCCAAACAAGCCGGGTCAGTAAATGCCAGACAAACACCTACGATTATGGTTATGATTACTACAGAGTTCTTTCAGAAGAATACATGTCCATAAAACGTATATAACATGGCTCGAAAAGGATGTTAGCAAGCCACGCTGCCTGCAACGGTTTTTTCTTAAGAGTTTGATTTACCGACGGGGTTTCGCCTCGGGTTTTCTTTCGATGTTGTCCTTCTATGAAAAGAGAAATATTGGTACAAGCCTGCAAGTAAAGTTGTAATCGAAGCCATAACTTATTAAATATACTACAGAATCCATGGACGTAAATCTACTGTGCTTCTTTGGGACGTAAAAATAATGATGCCAGATGTCTTGATCCTGAGTTCTCAGAATGTAGAGATATCTCCCTTCGCAATTATTTCACCTACCGGATTTTTTGATCTTGATGATCTTGTAATTTTTTTTTCATGGCAAAATTATTAATCCGTGCATTGTATATTTTCCGGTAGGCCGATGATTTGATGATTTTCCGAAGTTCGGTGTAAGTAGAATGCTCATTGTTTTGATCGTCAGCGTCTTTCTCGATTTAGAAAAAATGTTGTTCATGTATCATTTTTATTATTTTGCGATTGATAATATAATGACGTTGAAACGATTGTGGGGGAACTATCAAAACATTACTTAGTGTTATCGTGAACGCCCTCAGAGATAGTTACATCATCAACCTTGCTGCCGCCACTTGACTTTGCCGAATGATAAGCTTTAGAAAAAAAATAATATGTATAAGAGATGATACGAGTACAATGTACGTAGGTATCCATGAAAAACATGTGTCGTTCAAAAATAAACATTTTTGCATTTTATCTACGGATATTTTGATTTTGTCGTAGATAAACAAGATGGTAAACATGGGAATGTGTGTCTCATAATCATTGTTTTCGTTGATTATTTTAATAACGCTATTGAGATAAGTTTTAATGCTAATAATTAATTAATTGTGTAATGGGACATATAGACAGCTGACATTGAAGTTATCAAAACAAATGTATTTGTTTAAAAACATCACACTAAGTGTCACAGAGGTAAAGTGTCAGCAGTGTACCGTTGAATGTAGGTTCATATTGGTGCGTGGTGAGAGTTGTATTTTTTCACATTTGTTCGAAGATTGTTGGTTATGCCTCAGTTGAACGTTAGGTAAAATCCGAGCACATTAAGTATCTCAACGTGTGTTTTATCTCGTGGCCATGACACGTGGGTTCATCTCAATCCGAACAACAGATTGTCAATACTCAAGATTCTCTAGCAAGTATTGGTTGAACTTATTTGTATGTGCACGTAGGTACCTACGAACGTACAATTGTTTTCATGATATAACTTTTGTTTTTGACATTCCAAATATACTTAAAGAAAAAAAATCATTGTAGGTAATTCATATGTGAACGCCCTTAATTTTGAGCGATTGAACCAAATTAAACCAAGTTTTAGTATTTTGTTTACTTAATAGTCTAGGCCAAGTTTGCGCGGATATTAAAAATGTATTAGTTGATTCTTACAAGACCGGGAAAACTGGGTTTCCCGCGTGCGAAATTGTAGGACGTAAACTAGTAGGTACTAACAGTCATAAAACATCTCTTGAAATTACAAACAAGTGCTAAGTGGCGTCCTATAGTCTACTATAAATACAATGTTGTCCATAAGTAAAGTACGCAAAATAATGCTTCAGTAGCTATTTACCCTACGTCTTTGGGTTTCTTAGCATTTGTTATTATTGACCGTTTATTCAGTTCTGATGATCAGTTATCGGTAAGGGCTTTATAAATCGTTGCTATCTTTATGTGGTTGATTACCTATTGTAAAACAAGGTCGATGTTGCGTATAATATAGATCATAACTGGTAGATAATACTTTAGTAGTAGAAGTTTTGGTGCAATAAAGTATTAAATAAATAAAATAACAAAATTAAAATAGTTACCAAAATGTTACAAACATAAAAGAAATCCGGCGACTGAGGCATTTTTAAACTCCATTGTTGCAAGAAGAGTCTATCAAATACGGTTTGATTGATGAACACCGTAGCGTCATCTTTTGAGGAAATAGCACACTAAATTAAAATAAAACAGGAACTTACTCTTTTTTTAAATCTTAAAAACCTGAAACTCGTAAAAATTACAAACTTACGCAAGTAAATAAAACAATATCATATGATTCTCTATTCTGAAAGTGACCGTTCAACCGATCGGACGTTGTGGGTTAAAGTATTATTATCACATTATCACGTATGAATGTACCTACCTACCTGAACCTAACGTACCGACTCGAAATGAAATGTCATACTTTATTGCCAGTTACCAGGTAGGTAATTGTAATCTTACTATGTAATGTTATAAATAATGTCATATATGAAATGTGAGATGTGAGAGTGAATTTTGATCACATCTGCATGGATATTCTTCCGACCGATTGACGAAATTTGGTGGTGAGATGAATTACTTATTACTTGGACTGGCATATATTCCCACGAGATCAACCGCGGATAACGCCGTGGTGCTTGAATTAAAATAATAATTCAGCGTAGCAAGGTAGCTATCATACATAACACCCTAAGATAACTGTAATAGGGTGTGTGCCTATCACACCTTAAAGTTATATAAAAAAACTAGCTGATCCGGCACACAGTCTAAAACTCCATCAGTAAACTACTGTGTATATGCTTTGATTACTTTCCTACGAAATGATCGGGGCAAAAGTATATTAACATTATGTTTCCAATGCATTGTTCACCGTGCATCATCATTATCATTATCAACCCACACTTGTCCACTGCTGGACATAGGTGCATCATGGTAATAGTTTAACTTTTCTAACTTTTGTGCTTTTGTTAAGTTTTATGTTTGTTCGCGGATAATTTCGTCGTTTATGAACCAATTTTGATGATTTTTTTGGTAGAATGCAGGGATTTCCAAGGTGGTCTCATGATAAGAAAATCAGGGTTTTATGATGGCAAATCCAACCCAATAGATAGACGTGAACTTTAATAATATTTACGGTCAGCCGAATAGTACTGGTTAAATACGGATCATTTTTCTTTAAAATTATTAAGCTACAACTACCTATTTACTGAAATGTTTCGTAATTCACGCAGTACTTTTTACGTTAAACCAAACATACGATCCTAGTGTTCCGGTGACCGTGTGTAAAATGTATCCAAATCCATCTATCTATATACACACATCAAAAATGTCTAGGGATCAAGTACATTTTAGAAGATTGAAGATGAATATATTTTACAAAAACAGAATTCATTCATAATTTATTCAAAATGTGGTGATAAGTCATTGGTACGGGCATGGGAAATTAGGTAGGGGACCAATCCAGAAGATTAGATTTGATTTAAATAAATTCTATTTTTTTAGAGCAAAAAATGTTCTTTACCCCTAGACACTTTTGATGTGTGTAATTGCTGTTCGTAAGTCTCGCTAAAACTCGAGAACGGCTGGACCGATTTGGCTAACTTTGATCTTGAATTATTCGTGCCAGTCCAAAGAAGGTTTAAAAAGTTTTTTTTTTCAATACGTGCTCCACAAATATTCCTATGGCATAACACATGATTTCTGAGACAGCTAGTCATAAATAAAAATCAAGTCAGGTGGTACCTACTTACCTAAAAAACTAAAGCTCTATTACTTACTTTAAATTTCTTACTCAGCTTTTTACTCATTTTCACCAACTAACTAGTTACGTATATAATTCGAGTCAAAAGGTACGACGCCCGCTAGTTTCTAAAATTAGTATGATTAGATTATACTGAAACGAAAAGTTTTTCTACAATACAACTCTAGTTTTGTCTTGCAGTCATGTAAGTTACACAACGTAGCTTATTAATAGGTAGGTAGTTGCGATTTGTGCGCGATTGCAGAAAGCTGCCGATGACGCGAAGTCAGCTGCCGGGCACGCGGCCCGTGTCGAATGGCCGAGTAACCTGACCGCTCCTGTGACAAATGCTAAAAGAATTGAAACTCCAACGCCGCCGCCGCCGCCATCGCAGCGCCACCGCTACGCTGCCGCCACGCCACCGCCACGCCGCCGCCACACCGCCGCCGCCGGTGCAACGCTCGACCACAACTTGCTCCTTATGCACTTCGCACTTCAACGTCGTTTTCAGTGATTTAATACTAATACGGTACGACTAACATGTGAAACGTGCTCCGATCGACTTCCCCACTTTTTAGATGACAGGCTGCTTGCTGCTGACTTTTATTATTTCAACTGGCTCTTTGTCCTGTGTTCGGTGTGGTTCGGTAAAGCAACCGAAATATTTTGTATACCTACCTACTTATTCAGTTTTTTTAATTGCACAAATACTTATTCCATTATATAGTACACACATACATTCTGTCTAAAACTGTCAGTAAAAAGTCCTAATGTTGTGTAACAAATTTTAAATTTAGCATTTGTTTACGTACATATTTATATAGGTATTAATACATTTATTTAAGTAATAATTATATAATACATTTTTTTAAATACCATGAATTATTCAGTTTATAACAAATCAATCTCAGTCGTTTTCACGACTTACAATCCGTATACAAAATTAAAAATAACAATATGAAGCAACATTAATTGATCGGCCCTACCTACCATGAAATGTTACTGTAGGTATTCATGTTGACATATTGTTTCTTATTTTTATGTTTTTTAAAGTAGGTACGTGAATATAAATATATATCATCATCATACAGTATACATGAAATACGCGTAACGACTGCCATTTTGCAAATAATTCTATCTGTATATTGAATATTGATAAATGACACTTCCAAATATTGTAGTTGGTGTTTAGAGTCGCCAAAATTTTTTCAGTGGCATAAGCACCTAGAAGTCGCGAAAAATATACGACATAAAAAAGTACCCTTTCAGCAATATACAAAAAGTAGTCAAATATTACCTTATAAAAGCTTTGTTTGCTTATTTGAGTATTAGTGGATACAACAGATATTGTTCTGTTTTTTAAATTCAAACGTAAAATTGTACTAATTCCAGCGCAATTTTCCGTTTTTTCCTTTCATAAAAACCGTGGTCCGATTTTTTGTACTAATAAGAAAAACAAAATAGGATTAGAGAAAATGGTCCAGACATTCTCGGGCTTCGCAATACATTTAGTTATTTAAGATTTTATGATGATGAAACATTTTTTTAAATACCTTAAAAAAGGTTTTCTCAATTTGGCCGTATACATATATGCTTTTTTATATTTGATAGCGGATATCTTCGTTTTTTATGAACCGGGTTTTGTTGGAAAGAAGATATTTCCAAGGTGGTCCCATGATACCGACATCAGGTTTCAGTCATTGATGATGGAAAACCCGATAAATCAAGGGGAATTTTGATGAATTGTATGGGCGTGACTGAGACTGGTTGAAGTAGGTTATTTTTTCTTTAAAATTGTATACCTACTATGGATTATTCCTACTATCCAATAATAAATAGAAAATATTGATAAATATATTTGACAATAAAAAAAGTGTTTATCAAGGTTATACTTTACAATAATTATTGTTATAATTAGGCATATTCTCATTTTTTAATACTTAATAATTATTATAGAAGGTAATTCCGTAACTACGGCAAAGCTGAGACGTATACGAGGATACATTGGATTTTTACAGACCTGTATTTCCGAAAATTATGTTCTTAAACGCTACATTTATAAAAATCAGACTTTACTGGAAGATATAGTGTAGTAGTATAGTGATATAGGTTAAGATATTTTCGAAAATATTCGTGATTTTCGGCAAAATGTCGGCGGAACATCGCCGGGGTATACCGAGTTCTACTTTAAATATCAAAATTGTTTTCAGTACAATTAAATTTTAGGCACAAACTCACCTTAAAATCTTAGTTAGCACTCTGTGTGCAGGCGCCAATTGATTAAATTATGTCTTAGGAAGGTTGACTACATTCTACCTTCGTACGTACATATTAAGAGTGTGCCTACATACAGTCTACACCCCATTGTTTGTGGAATGCACCTACAAAGTAGCTACATAATCAGTAGGTACTTGGGGCGACGACGACAACGTGGGTGGCCCTTCTACTTACACTTCTTGCAGCATAATTTTGAAGTGAAATTACCATCACATGGTAGTCGACCTTAGCTGAATCAATTTTAAGCTTAGAATAGCAATAGAGTATAGGGTTTGTTTAAAATGTAAGTTATGGACAGCATTGTATACCTAGCACTACTCGGGCTAATTCGGCCGAACTCCTAACACAATGGGCTAATTTCACGAGCCAATTGATTTTGTTGCTTTTTTATGTTGGTTACCATTGGACGAAACAGGTAAAAGAGTTGTAAGTTTAAAGTATGGAAGTGCTGAGAAAATCAATAAAAAACATCCCTATGCATTTGTACCTACAGAGATGCAACGAATATGTAGGTGCTTAGAACGATGTTTTCGACGTGACTATTTCACCCTTACCAATAGACGCGGTGTAAATGTTTAAGCGATGCATAACCACGGTATAGCCAAAATCCCTACTAATAAACGTAGTATAAGTTTGTTTACACGGAATTTGTTAATAATAATATAATCTTCATTTAGCGTAAGTACACCATGGATCAGTTTCGTAATACTATGGTTTACCGAGTTTTTATTAGTAAGGCCTTTTAAGTTTGACGTGAAGTTTGTATCTGTTGCGGCGTTAGTTTTTCACTCACGTAACTATAGCAACATATTACACTCTTCTCCCAACATCTTCCTGTAATAATCACATCGACCTACTAGTATGTAGCAACCGTAGACGCTCGTAAGCCAGTTTGATTCAACCACTGCAAAGTTAAGTTAAAGATAGGTACCTTGGGCATGGATTAGTTAGTTACTCTGTTTCGGCCGGCACGTTAATGTTCCACAGAACAATTTGCTGGCATCGGCGAAGCAAGAGGGGGGGCCTTCTGCGACTGCAGTCTCGACAGTAGCCGATAAGCCGAGAGACAGAACAGTCTTCTGACTGCTCGAAATCTAAGGCTCATTCTGAAATCAATGCTTGTGTAATGCTCGATGTACATATTTGTCTCTTTTTGACTTTGCCATTCGCTTAGTGCTTGGTTCACGTTTCAGAATAAGGACCTAACAGTTGAACTGAGAACTTTCTGTACGTCAGCTTTCTTCTACGTTACGCCGTATTCAGACTCAGAGTCTTCGGCTATGTCACATTTGGTCTGGGAACAATTTCTCTCTCCCACTTTTCCGAAAGAAAGAAAAAGATGAACATGCTAATGTGTGTGTAATGTGTTTAATTACGCCATGTTAATATATCTATCGGTAATAAATATAGTCATCATTTAACAATTTAAGCAGACAGATTTTCATAGCGACCTGCTATAACTTACCATCTGCAAAACTGAAATCAATACTAGCGTAAGTTAGTAAGTACTTTTTGGAGTCGTAGGTAATATCATCGTACATTTTGCTTACATTGTATTTTCTTAATGTTCTCTACCATCTATCTTAATATGTCGCGATATCTTACGTGTGATATTTGTTTTTATTCATAACTAACGTAGGTATTTGGAAGCATGTTATACGATATTCGAAACGTATTATTTAGTATTTCTGTTTTAGTAGGTAACTAGGTACATACTGCGAGCATCCGTTGGCCAGTGGTCGGATATTTGACTTGTGATCAAGACCGGCTGCAGGACGCGTACCAATGGTACTCTATTTCAGAGCCTATGTACGCAATGTAACGATCACGTGATGAAAGAAACATTATGATAAAACCCGCACAACAAATGGTGTCTGAACCGTAGAACGACGGGCACACCCCCTTTCACGTTAGATTAAATACGATTGGTGGACATAGCAAAACTTGAAATGCGCGAAAGTGTAACTTATAGACACTGCGAGAATAGTATAATGTGATAAGTACCTATATACAAAGGTACTCAAAGGTTTACAAAAGTACTTATAAGGAAAATCGTGTTAGTTACACTTACTTATTGACTGAAAATTGATGGGTAGCTTAGAACTAGGAGAAGGACTAGGATCCTGTGGGATGTGTCGCTATATAGCAAGTGTTATAGTTTGTATGAAATACTGAAAATTCGCGAATGAACTCACGGCGTCCACTAGTATTTTTATAGATATCAAAGGATCAATCGCGACTTGCGGGATCAAAATACGAAAATTGCATATAGTTTACTTTTTATATTTTAAACTTAGACTAGTTACAATTAATACATTACAATATAATATCGCATGTATCGATACATGAATGCATTAAAACTTACCTACCATAACGTTACAACAGTCAAATCATACACTGCTAGGTAGTCGGCAGGCAGGTATGTCGGCAACAAATTTTGTTACAAAAACAACGTTTGTTCCCAATAATCTTCCATCTGTGATGGTCGGCTTATAATTTCATTTGTTGGTATTCTTGAAATGTTTCGTTTTCAGTTTGTGGGCTACGATTCGTCCATTAATTACGTCGCTATTTCGGTTTAATCCCACTCCGCGATCCTCCACCGCTTCATCACTTTATCGGAGGAATCAACATTTTTATGCAGTTTACTTTTGTTTTTACTATCAATATGAAAATTGAAATGTTGTAAGGTTTTGTAAATTTTCTCTCGTCGCAAGGTTTTTGCTTCAGGATAAAAAGCGTTTAAACTTTATACGTTTAGTTTAAGATTATGAGATTATGTCAGTAAACATTTTTGTTTTATGAGTTAGATATAATGATTTTATTGCCATTTCACCTTGTTGCGTAGCACTCCAGTTACTGATATTGCTCTTAGCAAAGTACCTACTAATCGAAGTATCTCGGATAAAATAGTTTTATTTACATTGAAATACACACACGTGCAGAGCACTCGGCTATTGTTCATTATTAAATAAATTATTACCTAAGAATTGCATGAAGGCTAATCCGTACCTACGTAGGAAATAGTTTTCTTTTTAATCGTGGAACGTATATATTACTGTGCAGATAATTTATGATTTTGATTATCGTATATATTTAATTCGCTAGTAAGTAGGACATGATATCGCATTTGTCGTTAAAACTATAGAGTTTACGATTATTACACTATCATTCAACATTCTCAACCCGTTTGTAGGTTTATTCTGAACGCCTTTCACTCAAAATACACTTTTTTCTCGTATTTCCAATGCAAGGAATAAATATCGGAGAAGTGATTCGTTCTCGCTCGCGTGCAGCTAGATTTGAAAATTTTCTCTCTTTCTTCCTAATAGCCGGCTGACAAACATGTATCAGCGTTTAATAGGTGCGTCGGCGCAGCTGTTGCGAACAAATCAGCTCCCATATAGCTGACACTGTCAAAATGCTAACAGCCACTCGGAATTACTGTCTTTCATTATAAAAAATGTATAGAGGGGACTCGCGGGGAATCCGAAGGCGATCGCCACGCTTTATATCGTTAACACGCGAAATCTTTTCCGTTTTGTTGTTGTTATTGTTGTATAACAATGTGTAGATTTTAGTTTATAATAAGGTCGGTACGTCGCGTTTGTTTTGAAATCCTGACATTACGTATTACGTACGGCGACGCGGGTCTTCATTGAGTAGCCCGTGCGGCGTAAATTATAAATAGATAGAGTAGAAATTTATTGACTCAACTCTAATTAAACGAGTGGTTGAAAAATATCGCGAACACGTGCTTATTACAGAGTTTATATCGTGACGTCAGTTGTGTCTCCCGCTTTAAATTCAAACACTATTTTTGTCACAATATTTCAACTATTTTAGGCAAGTTGCAAGTTACTGGGACGCTCTTATCATTTTCTGCGATGAGTATTGAGTTAATATTGAAACCTTTGCTTTTTGTATTAAGTACGTCATGGTAAAACTATCGGTAAAGATTTAGGAAGACCTATGAAATTTTTGACGCAATATACGCTAGGTACAATTTGTGTCGTGAAACTACTTACTTTACTTACTTACAGATAAAATACACAGTTATTGTGTTTTTGTATATTGGAACAGGACTAATTGTCCTGAAAACGTATATTCTTTATCTACGTAGTTTCATTTTTCTATTTCTAAACGTAAGTATGTACAATAATATGGACTAATCTACCCTCGCTGATGAAGGTAACAATGTTCAATAAATAAATCGTACTTATCTAAAAATAGTTTCTATTGTCCATTTGTATCGCCATTACTTGGCGCCAACGCGCCAATGTGCACCAATGTAATATGATTCTTGAAGCTTCAAGCATCGAGTTTAATATTTCCCATTCTTGTCGGCCAAGAAAGTGCTCCATCAGTTTTGATGACACTTCCACACCAAAACATCACTAAAGTAGAGATTTTTATATTGTACCAAGTAAAAGGTTAACCCTTTGTGTCCAATGCTCAGACCAAAGACAACTAGACTTGCAATCCAAAACTCACGTTTATAATACGAGACAACTATATGAAAGACGTGCAGTAGTGAAAGAGTAAGAGACATATCTTCTGGTATAACTGGATCCAAACTATCAAATTAGTAGTAAAATCGATAGTTGGATCCAGAAGTACACGTTTTGGTGAAAGAGACATACTGAAAGTGGTACGTGGCTTGCAGGTCTAGTTTTGTTTGGTCTGAGGTCCAATGACATTCGTATGAGTTTCAACATAGGATGGTCGACCGATTTTTTGGCGGACTGTAGATGGATAACCAAATCACAGTCATGTAAACTAGGTTTTAACCTAGGGCCGATCGCGTGACAGTTTTCCTACGAATATTTGATTCTAGAAAACCTATCCACGAAGTAACTGTTCTTGACGATATTTTAAGCGAGTTTAAAAAAGGAGTATTTTTCAATTCCATCGTATGCTTTTTTATGTTTTTTCGTCTATTATGAATCATTTATGATGATTATTTTTTACTGGAATGAAGATATTTCGAAAACGTTACGGTACCATGACAAAGAAATCAGGAGAATTAAATGAGGGAATCTTTAAAAAAACGTATGGTGAGCGACTCGTACTGGTTGAAATCGGTTCTTTAAAAAAGAAAATTACATAATAAATTTTTGTATAGGAGCTGACGCTGCACTCGGGCTCCGCTCACGAGCTGCTGAAGCCTAAGGAGGAGCCGAGCTACAGTCTGACCCCGTCGGGGTCTCTCGTCTCCGTCATACCACACCCTGGTAAGTGTTTACTATACCGGCGATTTTTAATTTTTTTATTAATCGATGACTTATTAAACTGTAGACTTTCTGACTTTCAAAAACATTAAAATGTTTACACGTTTACGATTAATAAAAAAGTAAAAAACTACTATATACTTGCCAAACAAAGTTTGAGATTAATGACAGTTCTCCGCCAGAAAATCTGTCAGAAAAACGTCAAAGTAAATTCCCCATTATCTATATATATAATAGAAAGTCGTGTTAGTTACTCCATTTATATCTCAAGAACGGCTGAACCGATTTGGTTGAAAATTGGTGGGGAGGTAGCTTAGAACCGGGAGACGGACATAGGATATTTTTTACCCCGATCCTGTTGGTCGCGTCGCTATATAGAGGGCGTTATAGTTTGTATGAAGAACTGAAATTACGCGAATGAAATCGCGGGGCGTCCACTAGTTTATTATAAAAACATGTCACATGCCTATAGTCTTGTTCTATTTAGGGTACGTTTTTCATAGAGTAGGGCTTCAGCTCAAGAATATTTAAGTACCAATATTTTATTAAATTGTATTTGGATAACCTGTACCAATGTAACTTATGCCCAGAAGGAAGCCAAATATTGAACGCGGGTTTGACGCGGATCTATATTATTTTTTAAAAATTCGGCGCAGACTTCGACGTTCTTTAAATCTGTCGGTTAGAATCTTTTACACACTACGAGCATTACTAATAATGGCGAAAACAATATTCGGATGGTATACCAAGCTCATCTTGTAAGTAAGCATGTCAAATATGGAATACCCACGTCAGTAGACCTTGCATCATCAGCCGCATGGCGTCCACTGCTGGACGAGGGCATCTCCTAATAATTTTCATGATCATTTGGGGGAAATGTCAATAATCGCCACGCTTGGCAGGCGGGTTGACCATCGCAGTAGTGTTGTGGTTTAACTCACAGAGAGCGCTGCTGCCCGTCCCCAGGTCGCACCCTCTTATGGTCCTCACGACAGGAAAAGTTGGGCTGGAGTGGTGACACATGTATTCTATTCGCCATCATCACAGGGCTAGTAGTGTGTACTGTAACATTTTTACTTTTTAAATATGTCGCAACCGAGGAGACCTAGATAGTTCTGTGTAATATAAACTGTTTTTTAAAAACATTAAAATAGCAAAAAGGAAATGAATATAGTAGTGTTGTCTTGTATTGAATATTTTCAATTCAGAATTACTATATTCAGAATGTATTGAAATTTTACACCTACATATATGATCCGAAATTTTTGTTCTCGAGTGAAATAATAAATTTCGCTCGAGAATAATAAAGCTACGGAAAAGGAGCTGTTTCTTAAAATAAACATTTCTAAACAAAAATTGGACTTTTTGCTATCACTTTTTAAAACAAAGTAGTGTCTATTTTCCATCTATTGTGTATAACGTTTTATGAGTAAAAAAATAAAATTAGCTACTGAATTTCAGGTATGAATGCAAATAGGTTTTCTAAGTACATACAGAAATATTTGACCTTCAATGACTGCATTGAATTTACATGTGAACGTCTTCGAGTCTTGTAGCATGACAAAAAGAGTAGGTAACATAGTTTTTCATTAGTAATACTTATATTATAAAAAGGTAACAATTGTATTTTTTTATGTACATTTCTAAAAACTGAACTCAAAAAATCTCAACGGATTTCGATAATTCTTTCAGCATTAGGATATTATCATTGTGTAACATAAGCTATATCATCATCATCAGCCCATACTTGTCCACTGCTGGACATAAGCTATGTCTTATCCCGAAATTCCCACGGGCACGGAAAAAACACAGCGAGGTACAGCTAGTATGTAAACAAAATTATAACTTTTTTTAAATGTCCGTAAGTAGAGAGATGTTGGATGGTACCTTGTCGGAATGCAGTAGATATATTGCTTACTAAGAAAGTATGTGGACCAATCGATCTTACCCAATATGCCACTGCAGCAAGATAAATACTTGCGACGTACGATGCATGTAGACATTAGGTACCTTTCCTATGATACGTAGGAACACCATACCTCGTTTATTCCATTCGAAGATAACCGTCGTTGTGTTTGAGAGTTCTATTGTAGGTATATACTACTAAATAATTAATACATAATATATTAATATACCAAAATATTTATTACGATATAGCAAGCGCCCTAAATAATTTAGACATATTTTGTTGACGTCACAGTACCGTCTGTGGTATATGCAGATTACTAGGGAAAATGTTCCGTAATACGAGTATATCGAGCTATAATAGTTATATATTATACACACATCAAAAGTGTCTAGGGATCAAGAACATTTTTAGCTCTAAAAAAGTATAATTTATTTAAATCAATCTAATTTTCTGGATTGGATTGGTCTCCTACCTAATTTCCCATGACTTATCACCACATCTTGAATAAATTATGAATGAATTCAGTTTTTGTAAAATATATTCTTGATTGCAATCTTCTAAAATGTACTTGATCCCTAGACACTTTTGATGTGTGTAGTTACATGTTTTATGCCTTAACATTTTTCACCTTATTTTATTGTTCGCTGGTAGGTTAAAAATTAAGGCACGGACGCCCTTCGCCGCTTTCTTCCGAACGTTTTCGTGCTTCAGTTAAGCTATGGGTTTCGATAGTGTTGGTTAAGCAGACACGGTGTCTATAGAGCAGATTAAAATTTTTTTTTGATCACTATGAACAAGCGTTTGACCACCATCCTGCCTGAGGTTAAGCAGCGATGTGGTCTACGATGGAGCACACTTGTTCAGTAGGTACCTATTCACCCGCATGCAAACATGTATTAATGCAGCTGACCACTTTATTGATAATAGTGTTCGTCTACGCACCGTAGTCAGTCAGAGGTCGCACCGATCTTGTTATGTGGTTGCGGAAAGCGGACACCATTTTCCCGATCCTAATTAGGACAATCGGGAGGAACGCTAGGTCGAAGATTTTTCATCTAATTTATTTTGTAAAACAGGCACATAAGAGTGGTTTGTGAAAGAAATTCGAAATGAGTCTGTGGTTGAAGAAGGTTCAATAATCCACTTGAGGATGGTAGGCCATGTATGACCATGACCAAATTTATGTTTCAAAATAAAGACAGTTTTCCGATTCATCCCCATTCGTAAAATTTTCATCCTGTTTTCAAATCACATCAAAATTTTGAAATGAAATTAATTAAAATTTACTCACCCCGTAATCTATCGCACACATACGATCGCGTTTTTGTTCTGTAATAATTTACAAGTGGGAATATTATAAAAACGTCTGAACTTACCAGATTAATAAAACATGTCTATTGAAAGCTCTTGCGGAAGAATAAACTAATCTGGTCTTTATATCCAGTTTTCTTCGCTAAATGGTTTTTCCTCGGCAGATTATAAAAGCTCGACTTTATTTAAACTACTTATGGATTAAGCGAATGTCGTAATGTTTTTTATCAGTATCGGTGAGGGTGTTATGCCTTATACCAATACAGTTTAATAGTTTGATTTATATTAGTGTATAAAGCTGAATAGCTTTGTGATCTAAGAAATGTATCAAACTAATCTGTACCAAACTGTTGATTTCACTACGAATTTGAGATCCAGATATAACCTGGTACTCAGTAACGGACAGATGAAATTGTCTCTTACTCTTTCACTCCTGTACGTTTTTCATATCGTTGTCTCGTTTTATTCTAAACGTCAGTCATAATGTTCATTTGTTTTTGGTCTGAGGTAGAAGGCAATATGGGGGATAAATGCGATGGCAATAAGTGTATATTATTTTTTACTCTATGAAGACAGGTTACCGCGGGGCGATGGTGTCAGGTGTCGTCCACGGCTTCCACAAAGGGTGCTCGGAAGTGCCGCCTGCGGCTCCTGGCAACCATTGCGATAGACATCCTAAGTATTTATTCACTAATGATTTGTAACGTGATTCCCCGGATAAAGCAGGGGCAAATGTTAAGCGTCTAATTAAGACGCGTACCTAAGCGGAACGTTCGATTTGTCTTCCCGCTAAGCACGTAGGTAACTACGATAGGCATTGTACCTATTTGTTTGCGTAATCAATAGCTGTTGGTAATTATCAGAGTTTTTATAAGTATCTAGGGAGATGCAGATGTTGTTTTCATATTTTATTTGCATTCGCGGTACATTTTAGTTAGGTAGGTGGGTAGTAAAGGCGGTTACTACTTTAGTCTTGCAGTCGTAATAACATGACCAACAATTGTAATGTAGTTCTTTATATTTCTTGGAAAAAGTATTAAAATTGTATACTGTACTGAACACTTTGGGGGGTTTTTATTTTTCGCCGGAACAGTTGGCCGCGTTATGAATAAAGTTATTAGAGACGACTGATAATACGCTCAATTTGAGAAATCTATAGATGTTCAAATATATAGGAAACTTAACCCTTTATATGCTTGATGCTGATACCAAGTATCTTAGAAGAGTAATTTTGTATGTATAAAATGTATAGATAGATTAATAACCTTTACAAAGCGTCCCTAAATAGATTGCGTGGATAGGTACAAGGTTAACATTTTAGCCTAGCGGTCTCTGTGTGTCACCCGAGGATAGTTCAGCTTCCCAATGGTGAAGGAATTTCTTAAATCGGTCCAGTAGTTCCGGAGACTATTTGATGCAAATTGAAAAACAACAATATCTTTCCTCTTTATGATATTAGTATAGAAATATAGAGAGTGAGAATTGAAATCGACATCTGA
>SJJU01072144.1:0-131615 GCA_012932125.1 Conopomorpha cramerella
CATCTTTCCAACCGTGTTTTCGGACATGAAAAATTGCTCAAATTGTTAATACGACTCTTACTGACATCTATTGCCGAGTAGTAATACTATGCTATACGTAGGATGGTGCGGGGGACGTTTTTCCAAAAAACTAGGTTTACAAAAAAAAAAAATAATCGAGCGCTCGGTCGTCCAGGTACTTAAATATTATAGAGGACAGGACGGTGTGGCGTTTTATCTGCATCAGAGATAGCGAGAGAAAAGGTGTTACTTAATCCATAACTTCGCTATGCTCCTTGTGTACCTATTCCATCAGATATTTAGTAATTAAGTGTTCACATTAAAAATAACGGTTACTATTAGATGGGTACTTACGGCTGCTGTTTCTTAAATAAAAAAGAAAAAATCTACTAACTCCGGAACATTTACATTTTTCGTCAGTCACCTAAATCTGGTTATTTCTGGAAATTGTCGAGACCTTTACAGTACCGGAATTTAATTTATGAACAGTTCGTATTGTTCATTCAGCTCCGTATCGAGTTATTGGCGGTACAGTCGCGGCTACGTGGGTACACACAAAAAGCTCACGATGAACTTTAGCTGCAATTGAAGCTAAGAAAGGTGGGTGTGCTCCAAATACATACTTGTGTACCTGAGTTTGTCCGAGGTATACTAAAAGTGTCAAGTTGCGACTGCCGGAAATTCATTGATAGATTTAATCGCTTAGTACTTAAATAACGTAGTGCGCCATAGAGTTTGATTTGAACAGTGAATTGCGAGTCATTAACGCCGTCCGGTCCGAAAGTACCTTCTGCACAACTATAAAACCGCATCTATTTCAGGACAGCCACGGGATCGTGAAGTATTGCTGATTGTTAGTAAACTAGCCTCTTTTGTTTTGTCATCAAACGCCTCAAGGTGGCCGCCGTCTGGCGTTTGGTAATTCTGTTTGTACACCATAATTTGTGCTTGGTAGGTTTTTTGGGGTTAATGTGTTTTGACCATTTCTTGATATTCGATACTGTCACGGTGTTCGTTAGGCTTGTTATCGGAGAAAAACAAAATCGTCGCTTCTTAATAATATTATGATGTATTTCCGTCCCGTCTATTACGTTATGTTTATCGCTAAATACCTGTGTATGAATGGAGTACATTGTTTGGGTAAGAGCAAAACTTCGGTGTGCTCAGAAGCCCTAGCACGCGCGTTCAGAATGCACGACAAACAACAAATACGCGTTGTGATTGGCTGTTATGTCACTCTCAGTGCAATTTAGCTTGTTTCAATTAAACCGTTGCGCGTTAAATGTCTTGTTTTTAAAATAATACTTTCATCAAGCTTTGGGTTATACTAATGGTAAGGACGACAAAGTTACAAAATTAAAGAACAATGTATAAGCGCTAGGTAGCCATTGCACATAAAACACTACAACAGCTACTTTAAGTCATAAAATGGCCCATAGCTAATTTACTACAAATACGAGCATGTGCTTACGTGCACTTAAAATCGATAATGTCGTGCTTTTTCAACAGTTTACACGTAAATCGATTGGACATCCAAAGAAATCGATTTGGTTTAGTTTGCGCGATAACACTTTATGATTTCTTTATCTTAGCGCGAATAACAGTGTTTAGCACCAGAAAATGTGCGTTGATGTGCTTTACCAACTGCGTTTAACGGACCATTGCAGAAATGCATTAGAGCGTCGGTCAATGCAACTGAAATACTTACAGCAGTATAGACGGTGTGAGTTTCACACGCCGTATGCGTGTGCTGGTTTCATCATGACGCTTTCCGTCACCGCATGAGTTTTGCGTGCCAGCCGTGTGGTGACGGTGAATAGAATACATATATGCCCAACCTTTTCCGTCGTGGGGGTCGTAAGAGACGACCGAGGGAACTCCAGAAGACGGGCAGCAACGCTCTCTGTGATTTAAACCTCAACATCACTGCGTTCGCCAACCCGCCTCCTAAGCGTGGTGTTTTTTTGGCATTTCCCCCCAAATGATCATGGAAATCAATGGTGGAGGCCCTCGTCCAGCAGTGGACGTCATACGGCTGATGTTGATGAACTTTGCGTTCTGAATAGCACACCCATCAAACATCTCTCCTAATTGTTTTTTTTTGTTATCGGTAGATTTAAATAAAAGTAAAGAGAAATGGGTTTTTATTAACAAGAATTAACTTTGTAAGACTTTACGTTGCACATAATTCTTAATCCACATTTGAAAAATCGTTCCTTACTCACGTATGTCTGTACTCGGTGAGTAAATGAGATGTCCTCGCATCGTTTTGCCGGCTGAATGACAGTTGAAAGAGAGTATGTATTTTTAACCCCCGATGCAAAAATAAGGGTGTTATAAGTTTGACGTGTCTGTCTGTGACATCATAACTCTCGAACTAATAGAGCTATTACAATTAAGTTTTTTTTTTTTTTTCTGTGAAAGCTGATTTGATCGAGCGTGTTCTTAGCTATGTTTGGTCGATATCGGTTCAACCACTCAAAATTTATGGGGTTCGAAAGAAGGGATGAAAAATTTTACTTGAGTAAATATGCTCAAGTGGGGACCCATCAAATGAAAGGGCATTTAAAATCAGGGGGTTTTTTTTTTAATTACAATTTAATAGTTTCATGTACCTATTGAATTTTTACAATTTCCTAGAACGACTTTACCTGGTGGTATCGTCTCGTGAAGAAATCTCATCTAATAGATGCGCGGATATAATAGGGCGGTATGTGTTATTATTAAAGTATTAATGTTTTTCTTCGAAAAGAGATAGCCAGAACTGACACCCGGACTGACACCTGTATTAGGTGTCAGTCCGTCACTTTACTCAATGATGAATAGGTAGAAGGTGACGCGAAGAAATGAGATGTAAATGTATTTTCTTTTTTTTTCCACTGATTGTAAATAGTTTTTCTTTCGTTCATCATGATTCTGTTGGTGGAGTTCTTAAAACTCCAAAGTTGCCTATTTTTACGTTCCCCTATAGTTCGGTTTTGTTCAAGCCAGATTTAGTCCTTGACCTTGGGATTACTAAAACTACCGTTGCAGCTAACTCTGTGTTTAACGCTGTAGTTGCTGAACGGTGGGATGGGTATCACAAGTTCTACACAGATGCTTCTAAATTTTCGCCCTCTTCTTGTACAGGAATAGCAGTGTACTATCAAAACCAACATTTATTTTTACAATTTCAAGCCACTCCTGATTCTTCAGTATTTACTGGAGAATCTATAGCCGTATTAGAGGCGGCAAATTATATTGAATCTCATAACTTGCGTAATGCTGTTATCTTTACGGATTCATTGAGCTGCTTGAATTCATTGGTCCAAAATCAGTTTTTCACAAAAATTCATAGTGTTTATATAATGAAAATTAAGGACGTGCTTTATAGATGCAAAGAAAAATCCCTACATGTACAACTTTGTTGGGTTCCTGGACATGTGGGTATAGTGGGCAATGAACAGGCTGATGCTTCAGCTAAGTTTGCTGTGAATAATGAGATGGAGCGTTCTCATTTTCATACACCTATGTACGATATACGTAACCTGGCCAGACCTCGTCTTTTGGAGTCTTGGCATGTCCATTGGCAGCACTCATCGCTAACAAAAGGTTCATATTATCATTCCATTCAGCCAACAATCCCTCCTAAACCTTGGTTCTTCAAACATAAAGATATGGGAAAGGTCTCTACCTCAGTTATTTGTAGGCTTCGGATCGGCCATTGTTGCACTCCAGTTTTCCTTCACAAGATCAGGGTACGCGACAGTTCTTTGTGCGAGTGTGGTCTTGACGAGGGTACATTGGAGCACATCTTTTTCGCGTGTTCTATTTATGTTTCTTCTTTTGATATCTATAGTATTCTTCACAAGCTACGTATCCCTCTTCCAATTAACTTCCATTCTTTACTTGTCTATTCCTCTCCAGAACTTTTTAGGGTTTTGGATAAATTTATTAGTGTAAATAATTTAAAACTATAGCTTGTTTTATTCCTTGTATTGTTAAGTTATTAATAATTAATAGTGTAGTATGTGCATAATATGTAGATTGATAATTTGTTGTAATGTATTTTTGTTTGTTTCAGGTACAAACTTACGTAAAGTTGATTTGGTTTAGTTAGTAATAGAAGTTTTGAGTTAGTTAATCCACAAAAAGGGTTTTTTTTTTGTTATGAAGTTTTTGTGTTTTTTTACTATATGATACACATGTGCGGCTTAAACGTGTCATTGGCAGAATTGTAGGCTTTTAGCTTCACATAAGAGCCATTTTAAAAAAAATTGAATTGAATTGAGATGTAAATGGCGTTCTTTATTTCTCATTTTCAAAATCTATTTTTCGCTGCAATTATTGTGTTAATGTGGTGGATTTAGTGTAATAATTCGCTGGTGATGAAAAATAATGTAGTGAGAGCGAGAAGTAAATGCGAGGACTCCTATTTGATCAATTTGTTATTCCCGTATAATGTTCCACGCAGCATTGAAATGTGATGGTCCACCCGCCTGTTCCACATTTTAATGTGTTTTTGACATGACTTTGACTATTGACGAAGAGAACTACATTGTTTGTGGCAGAATTGTCGGCTTTAAAGCTGAACATAAGAGCCAAGAAAAAAAAAACAAAAATGAATAGGTACTCGTAGTGGATGAGGAGCAAATCGGCGCGCTTTACTGGCGACGGCGTTATCATATTAATTTGACATTAACCGCGCCTACGTAACCTCTACGATAGGAACGATCTCAGGAAGAAATCTCATCAAGGAAACACACGATACGTAGAAGTGATAATATAAACAGGGTTACGAATAATATGAACGCCGCCGATTAGTACCAAGGATACTAATAATTACTAATACTAATTAGGTATTCAAAGATCTTTTGTTGTAACTTAATTACAATTAATACTATTTTGGTGCTTTCTTAATTAAAGTAATTATAATTATTTGTATCGCAATACAAAATGATGTTAGCCATAGTAAAAGCGCGGGTGTGCCGCCCGTCGCCGCAGTTCCCATATTAATTGTTGGATGGGCGGGCGTCATTATGGATAGTCGTTGCATTGAAGCTTGACTTTAACAACTAATATATCTTTCTTTATATTGAGTTGAAAAGTAGAAACATCGTCAATGACATTACAGTAAAATTAAACATTACCGTGAACTGAATAAAAATGCGTGTTTCAGCTATACAACGTCAGAAAATTCAAGATAAGACTAAAGCAAATTTTATGATTTCTCGACAGCGATAGCAAAGTTAGACTTCATTAACTTAGTTGGACTTAGGTGGGCTCGTCATCAAAATCAAGAGGCATTACCTGTATTATTTGTTGAGATTTTTTTCTGTCTTTTTATACTTAGTACTCGACTCTTAAATATATTTTAAACACTGAAAAATTTTTTTTTAAATACGTTTATGCTTCCATCAATTTTATTTTAAAATTTTCAGTTTTTAATATTTTACCTAGAGTAGTAGGTTATGCAGTTATATTATTTGATATCAGCGTAATTGATTCTATTATTAAAACTTTACAATTGAAACTATACTAAACTTGACAAAAATCGAGTCTTTATTTGCCAAATAACGAAAAATATGCTTTTTTTTCTACAGTCGTAGGTAGACTAGGTAGTCCATAAATATTTGACACTAGCTGAGCTGCTTGGTTTTACTTACATTCTATGCCGTTCTCATATGAATTTGAGGATAATATCTTTATCTTTGTTATTACGAATCAGGTATAGTGCACCACTGTAATGGTGAAAGATTTCGCGAAATCTGATTTTTCGTAACAAACATACATCTCTTCATAATATTTGTATAGATATAGGTATGTAAAATAATGTAGATGAATGAACACTTATGAGAAGGCGTTTGTTTGTTTGTTTTCTCAGTAAGGCGTTGTAATGACGTATCGAGTTGTAGTAACTTAATATCAAATAATGCTGTCACCATCTCCACAGTATTATTATAATTATAAGTTTAAATTTTTAATAAATTAATTTCATTTGTTGTTCCTATTATGTGTACCGATACGTTTATTTTTTCAAGAAAGTTGTCATGGCCCCTGTGGGATATTCTGTCCACATTGTGTACCGAGGCTTTCTATTAAATTGTACAACACCAGCTGCTGAACCGTGGGTACTTGCTTTAGCAAGTGCTTCTGCCTACCCCTCTTTGGGATTAAAGGCGTGAAGTGTATTTATTTTATTATTATTTTTTTTTGTACAACACCAGCTGCTAACGTGTGTGCTGTCGTAGTAGTCGTCAAAAACTTACCAAACCTCACTGCGTGTGCTACTTACATCTAACGTCATAGGTTCTGAACCTCTCTTCGCTATAAGGACACGTGATATCTTGGAAAGCATTTTTCACGATATTTTACCTCCCCCTGAGAGGGCTGTGTAAAATTAACACGAGTAACAAAATCGATATAGGTCCATTTCTCTTAGTCCCTAGACAAGGGCGGCGACAGTTCATTTTTACAAATTACTGTACTTGCATAATCCGGAACGTACCTAAAATTAATTATTCTAGTTGCATTTCGCCACACACGGCGTAAACAGATGCCTATGGCTTATGGTAATTACCTACCGATTACATTCCATAATGAGAAATATGGTTTTTGAAATATGCTGATGAAGCTCAAACATCTCTTACAGGACCATGGGTAGTCGTTCAGATTTTTTTTACCAAAAATAGGTATTCCCCAAAGGCATTCTTTTATAATTAATCAATTAACTGTGGCCAGTCGTGTTGCAGTTTGACCAGCTTATTTTGGTTCCGTGGGAATTTCGGGAAAATTAAAAAAAATAAAAGACTTGAACCTGTAAAATACACACATAAAAAATGTCCTAGGGATCAAGAACATTTTTAGCTCTAAAAAATTAATTTATTTAAATCAAATCTAATCTTCTGGATTGGTCTCCTACCTAATTCCCCATGCCCCCAGTTATCATCTTTCGTCATAATGTGTTGAATAGATTTCCCGTGAAGAAGTCAAGTCAAAATTTCTTTATTTCATCGTTAAGTGCTATAACATACAGATATACAGTAGCATAACACAAAGCTTGATGAACGTCATTTATTACTTTAAAAACAAAAGTAAACGTCCCTGGTTCGAATTAATTTCTTTTACTTGCCAGAAGAACCGGGAAACTGGCATCTTTCGCCAAATCACCAAGGCTTACTGCTAAGTATACATAAAATAAATATGAATTAATATTAATTTAACAAATGCTTGATGGCCGGAAACATCCCTGATTAACTGACTGAGAAGTAAGTATGTAATTAACATTCGCATCTTCCGTACCAAACATTTTCGCGGACAACAAACAAATAGTTAGGTATCATAGCAACTACCTACAGCCAGACTATACCTACTTCCATTACTATCGATGAATAGTGTATTCATTAAATACAGTAAGATTTGGTCCACCGAAATAATTACAAAAAAAAACGACTATTGATCTCTGTGTTAAATATCCAGTACAATTTATATCTTGGCTACTTATGGGCTGTATCAGCCTAGATTCATATTGAAGGTCGTGCTCAAGTGTAGGTACAAGTTGATACCGAAATGCGTCACAGAAATCTAGAACATTGTGATGACAGTGTTTTGTCCACGTGAATCATTCTTTTGAGAAATCTGCATGTGGAAGTTTCATTCTTCTACGCTACGAGACTCTATAAACAAAGCAGGGCATTGCTGGCTGTCGGTGGGCCTCCGATTTCCGTTTGTTGACCTACAATGTACTTTGTTTCCAGAACATACGATTTAATAGGTACAGATACAGAAAGGACTATTGTTCTTTACGGTAGTTACCTGGTGGGTCATTATTATAAAAAATCAAGTGAGCAAACATTCCGGGTTACACACAATTTTGTGTACCTAACACATCTAAATATCACGCACCGAGAAGAGCTAGCTGATTAAAGCTTTTTTTAAGGATTAAAATAGCAAAAAAAGTCATAAAGTATTGTTGTCTTGTGTTCGATATTCTCGTATTATATGACACGGAATTTTTGCTCAGGAATTTATTACAAAGGCAAAAGTTAGTGAGTGTGTATGATTGCTACTTATCGGCTGGAGAGATTTTAATAAAATTTGGTATGGGTTTAGCCGACATTCTGGATTAACACATAGGTTATATTTAACTTCCCAAAAGAACGGGATAAACTGCTGGTAACACCGCGGGATATAGTTTTTAGTAAATTCTACATATTAAAAGTAGCTTCAGCGCTCTTCGTTGAGTAGGTACATTCACTGCTGAGACTTATGCAATGAGTTATGTTACCGATACGCGGGCTTTTATTTCTCTAATGGTCAGTGAATCAGTGAACTACAGTATTTCTACTGAAATTGAGTAAAAAATAAAAACTATTTAAATCTTACTAGCTTACCCAGAAAATGTAGTTTTGCCAATATACATGATTAACACTGTTTCTATGAAATTATATTCACGTATTATAGCATATAAAGCTTCATCTGGAATCACACTTTCTATTCAATGAAACCGCATTAACATCCGTTGCGTAGTTTTAAAGATATAGATACATCCCTATGTACCTACAGACAGCGGGAAGCAACAATGTTTTATACCATTTGATTGGCAATCATGCTTTTGTTTTTTAGCTAATGTATTTTTTATTTAACATCAATTTAATACATTTAGACGGATATAGAGACCTATTTTGTATTAAAATTCCTACACTTCGGATTTAGTTAAACTTTAATTTATTATAATCAATACGTAGTATAGAACGAGGTCGCCTCTCGCTCTCTGTCCCTATGTATGCTTAGATCTTAAAAACTACGCACGCAACGCATTTTGATACGGTTTTCTTTAGTAGATAGAGGAATATTCAAAAAAATCTTTAAAATCTTCCCCAAGAATCACTTGGGGAAGATTTTTATGTAACATACATACATGAATAGTAGGGAAACATTAATTATTGGAAAAACAATGTTTGCCGGGTCAGCTAGTATGCCCACATAGTCGCACATCATCAGCCCATACTTGTCCACTGCTGGACATAGGCCTCTCCAATTGCACGCCACTGCGATGTTTACGGCTTCTCGCATACAGCTTCTGCCAGCCATCTTGCGTATCTATGTCAGTCCACCTTGCCTGAGGGCGTCCTACACTTCGTTGGCCGAGACGCGGTCTCCACTCAAGAACTCGTTTGCCCCAACGGTCATTGGTTCTACGGCTAATATGGCCGGCCCACTGCCACTTCAGCTTGCTAAAACGATGTCATGCTGCCTCAATGTACAGTCGCCAATAATCTCGTCTACTGGCCTAAAGCTGAAGTTCATACGAATGTCATTACACATTCATTTAATTTTCAACTTATAGACAACTAGCTGACTTGGCAAACGTTATTTTGCCAATATAAATAAATAAATATACATATTTTTACAACAACACACACATTCCCTTCATCCCATGTTAAGTAGCTAAAGCACTTGTGTTATGGAATTCAGACAACGAAATATACTTTCTTAAATACCATTATTTTTCTTTAAATACATCTACCCCCTTACCAATAAACGCGTTGTCAATTACACAACGGTTTTACAGGTCTACTTGAACTGGTTATTCCGTATTTGACATACAACTGATAAGTTAAGTTGAGCTTTGTATATCTTCGAAATAGCAAATCCGCCATTATTGGTTAGGCCCCTAATATATAAAATTTCCATGTCACAATGTTAGTTACCGTACTCCTCCGAAACGGCTTTATCGATTTTTACCAAATTTTATATGCATGTTCAGTAGGTCTGAGAATCGGCTACTGTCTATTTTTATACAACTACCAGTTGTATTTCTCCCATTACACGAGGTACAAAGGCAACTTATTTTGGCAAAACAAATGTTTCCCGGGACAGCTAGTACTTATATAAATAAAATCCCCAGACACGTCCAACATGTAAGTACATAAAAACGCATCACCTAATGTCAGCAGTAGGAATCGAACCCACAACCAACGGAATAGAGGCAGACATGCTGACCACTACACTACCGGGCCCGACGAACACATACATTATTAACTGTGATTCCCTGCTATAATATGTATGTATACGTACATAGAAACCTTGCTGAAGAATCGCTCTATTATTTAAAGAAATATGAAAATCCGTTGAATAGTTTTAAGTATCTAAACATACGTAGGGACAGACCGCGGGGGGCGACTTAGTATTATACTATGATATAGCAACTCTACCTTATTGATGTTTTAGTGACACAAGAAGTGTCATTGGAACTGATAGACTAGTTTCTTGGCCGATCGTACTAATCACGTGTGTAGTATGCAC
Organism: Conopomorpha cramerella; assembly: GCA_012932125.1. Taxonomy (NCBI): domain Eukaryota; kingdom Metazoa; phylum Arthropoda; class Insecta; order Lepidoptera; family Gracillariidae; genus Conopomorpha; species Conopomorpha cramerella. The sequence goes on from SJJU01072144.1 coordinate 10,288, forward strand.
ACGGTATTGCAACAAAAAATCCATATCTACGCAAGTAAGGTAACTCTTATGCGCCCCGTAATGTTATCTAACTATAACACCGATTACATGTCATCGGCACGTTACGGCTTCCATACAATGCGTGTATGACTTACCTAGAACCTTGCGATATTCAGGTTTATTGTTCGCGAGTTAACAATTGCCTTTTGTGGCGGGCGTGGGGTATCGCGTCGCGGTGCGCAGGCGCAGGTATTATGTCGGCGCAGACATCTCGAGTGCTGAAGCTGAAATTCGACGCAGCGTAGGAGTTATCCATGTCATTGTTCTGACAATAGCCTTTCCTGAAATTGTCACTTTTTAGTACTTAGACAAATCCATTTAGATTGGCTATTGTGCACTGAATGGCTAACGTAGGTATCTATTTACGTGACTGGAACAGTAGGTATATATATTACAAATTGTTATTTGCATAGATAGCATATTTGTTCACGAAAAACCTAATAGAAAGCTTTTTATGATGTAATGTTAGGGGTTTTCAACAGCCTATGTAGGTAGGTACCTATATAACTTTTGCTATTTAAATCTAAGAATGAACATCATCAGCCAATATTCGTCCACATAGTCCACATCTCTCTTTATTTGCACGCCAATATGATTTGTTTAAGGCTTCCCGCACCCAGCTTCTGGCAGCCAAAGAAAACTGCCCTGGAAAATTACGTATTGAAAAAGTAATAATAACCTACTTAATAATAACTTACTAAGGTACTCCAAGTAAACAAGTGTGCTCCATCGTAGACCACATCGCTGCTTAACATCAGGCAGGATGGTGGTCAAACGCTTGTTCATAGTAATTAAAAAAAAAACTTACCTACCTACTTAAAAAAACTTAAAACATGTTTTTGTAGGATTAATAAGAAAATAGTCAACGTTCAGGTCTTAGTTTAGGATTAACATAAAACAATAATACCAATTTTTTACTTTGAATGTTTACTTAAACTTTTTTTGTCTGTCTTGATAGCTTAGTCTCTTTGCTGGAAAGTTGAGTGGAACTAATAAACAGCACGTGTACCTACAATTTCGGCAGGTGGGCGGGATCGTTATAATGATTAGCAATGCCCGGGGCGTGCGCCTACTGTGTCGAGTCCCCGGACCCCGCTCCGGCCCCGCGGCCGTAATTTCATACCGGCCAATCAAAGTCAACGACGTCACGCATTACTTACTTTGCTGTCTAATATTTAAAATCCTTTTTTTAGGGTTCCGCGTACCCTATTACTAAAAACTAAAAAAACTGATTTAAACGAATATTGAAGGGAGTATACCACACAAGAAACTATTTATGGCTGTCTGTCCCTATGTTTGCCATAATTATACCATTAAATATAAAAATAATCGCCAAATCTGTTGCTAAGCTCAAAACTCGAGAACGGCTGGACCATTTTCTCTAATTATTTTATTGTTGTGCTTCTGAATGACATTGAAAGGTTCTTGTGAAAGAAAAAGATAGTAATAAAACGAGATTAATATTCTAAAATAATACTGAACAACTGCAACAGTCTGTCGGGTCCAATAGTAATAAATTAAATTGACATTTAAGATTTTTATACCCATAGAAGATATATTATTTTGCCGGTTATACTTACGGAACGCTACGTGAGCTGGGCTAAGTTGCACTTTGTTGGTATTTTTTCACGGGCGAGAAATGCTCATGGACACTCCCCCGCTATGGGTGGACGGCGATGGGGGTAGTCTCAGACTTGTAATGACTAAAAACCCCCTCCTCCAGTGCCCTTTAACTGTTGCTGTTAATGGGCGAGACTCAGAGGGCATATGCTTGGCTTTACCTACCTCCATTGAACAACTTTCATTACGGGGTAGGTATATCGGTGCGACGATAAGCCCTGCTCCTTTTATCTTTGCTCATTTACGCGTTTCATTAAAAAAAAATAAGTGCATTGAGCAAAAATGTGTTGTTTACGTTTAAATGAACATTTTACCTAATACCTACTATGTTAATTTTAATTTTTGCATATCGCTATTTTCATAAATTTCCATGGTAACTGTTGAAATACATGTTGCCGGCTCTCACTTTGATTATGTACGCTTAAGATGTTGTCCCAGAATTTTAGTTAATTTCCAATTAAGTAATCAGAAAAATAAGAATAGGTTAATTTACAGGAACAGAAAAATAATTTAACCCACACGTGTGTGTGAACCCTATAACGGTGATGGGTTTACCCCTATCAAGTTGAATTCGCTTGGTGAACCGTGGGCACTTGCTTAGCAACTGCATCTGCCTAACCTGCTTTGGGGTTAAAAGGCGTGAAGAGTAGGTTTTTTTAAGTTTAATCAGCAAAATTTTTCATGATCAAGCATAAAATCTGTCTGTGTAGGTACGTTGAGAAAAAATATGAATTTTGAATTCTGAATATGTAGTTTCATGTATATTACTAATAATGTACCTAAGTACATGTGAGTATATACTACTAAGTGGTTGTTTGGACTTTGGCTTGAGCGGTTTCATATGCGTTCCCACGTTGAAAGGTAGCAAGCAGGTATGTCAGTTGACAATATAATGGTCGATATCTACCTACTACTTGTTGAGATTGGACGTCACTGCATTGTCTACATTCTTATACCTGCATTTTATTATTATGCCCTGTAGGATATGCTTAAGTATATTCTAAGATGAATGTACCTATTTATCAGCGTAATAGATTGTTGATGTATACCCTTTTCATAGTAACTTGATTAGTTCTAGGAATTAAAAATTGATTCTTATGGAACCCATAAAACTGAGTTTCCCGCGAGAAACACTGCTGGGTTAGTCTATACCTAATGAGTATTTTAAATTTAAATGTCGTATAAATTGTCTGTCCTGAATAACCCGTCACCACTTTCGCCCTTACTCATCAATGTGGTGTGTGTGTTCCAAAAACTTCTACAATACCAATAACCATAGTACAAAATATTGTGAAGATTTTCCCAGGTAACGGAGATCTCGACTTCGTAAGAAAATTACACTGCTGAAACAATGCTTCCCATTTTTGGTCTGAAAATGGCATTTATGAGAAAACCACAAATTTCTTGTTTAATACTTAGTAATACGCTTGGTGAACCGTGGGTACTTGCTTTAGCAAGTGCCTCTGCCTACCCCTCTTTGGGATTAAAGGCGTGAAGTGTGTAAGTACTTAGTAATATTTTATTTCTCCGGTTCGTTTTTCTTTAAAGTTATTATACCTATTTAAACTCCAGTTATCTCCCGTATGCTGTCGTATTGACGAGTACTTTTCGTAGGCTGTTTCTATTTATTGACCACACAATATCGACGTTTGTTACTGTAAAGCAAACTCGTCAAGTAAGTAAGTACGGGCTCCCTAGAAAGTCTATGAAGATTACGAATATTGTAACTCTAAGAGAGAGAAATTGGAGTCAGTCTGCGCTTCAATCATCTGAGCATCCTAAATTACACTTCTTCGATTTTTTTTTACTTAAGTGCAGTTCTGAATACATGTCATCTACAAATACTTTCGACTAGTACTAATTATATTTGAAGAGTAGGTATTATTAAGTGACTGATGGAGATTAAACAATAACAAAATGTATAGCAGATAGCTTCGATATAGGTACTAAATGCAGAACGTCTGCTTACGTAGTCGATTTTTTTTTAGGTAGGAACCTACATGCTTACCTCGATGCACATAATTGTCTACATACGTCAATGGTGGCATTGAATGTCAGCAGTTTTCAGGTTTTATGAAATCACGCCCTGAACGTGATTTCGAAGGTTTTTATTTACTGTTACTGAGACATGATCAGTGATAGCATTCAACCTCATTCCATTCTACTTATACGAAAACAAAAATGCATGAGCTATGTATTTTTTTTTCAAAAATATTGGCAATAAACAGCGGTGTCCTGTCGGCCGCATCGGTCAATTATTGAGTTAAAAAAAACTAACTAGATTAAATGTGGGAGCTCTGGGTACATTTTACAACATAAGATACCTTCTTGAATTTTTTTAATATACTTTTAATCTTCTTTTTTTATCACTATGAACAAGCGCTTGACCACTATCCTGCCTGATGTTAAGCAGCGATGTGGTCTACGATGGAGTACACTTGTTCATTTGGTACCTATTACTCAGGTACTTCCGCACTTTAAGCTTTCGTACGTTTCTAAGTACAATTTATAGCATTGTTCCAGACGAGTACGCACTTTAACTCCTTATTTTAAATTAAAATTCGCGATATTTTTATCCAACTAACCACTTTTGTACATGTTTGAATAATTTTACTTATATGATAAATATTTCATATTAAAGCTACTAAAGTACTAAAAGCAGAAACTTTCTTTTAGATTGCATTGATTCTAAGTCGATGTCAACAGATCATGGTACATAACTGCCGTAAACATATTATGGTCAAAAGAGAATTCTATATTGGCAAAGCAGGAATGTTAGGAGCCACGTCGTCGCTATTAATCCAACATGCAATTGGTTAAAACAATACAATCATCAGCGTTTGAGTAATTTGGGGCCGGCGTGGCATGCCTTTCCTCTGCAGCCGCGCCGAGTCAATTCTCAGCCGATATACGTAAGGTCCAATCCAACGTTATACACGATTGTTATTTGTTATTAATTTCACGAACGGCACGGCGTTTTAATGTTTTATAAATACGACGCATTGTTCTATAATCGACACAATACCTGGCGGTGTTCGCGAGTTGCCGAGAACTCGATACAGTGCCGATACTCGGCTCGCTTGCTGACGCATTGCTGCTGCGCACACTACGCCTGCACCAGCCACCGGCCAGCTTCTTTACTCACCTAATAATGCCCACTCAATATTAATGCATTACGACAAAAATTATCCTAATGAATTGTATGGATGGATGAATTACTAAGGATGGACTTTGGATTAGAAGGACTAAATCGAATACCGAGAACGGCTGTATTTTACAAATTTTAAAACGATCGAACAATATAGCGGTTACAGGAACTAATTTCATCAACGAGGAGTGTTGCGTAAATCATTGTCAGTTATAATAAATAACCTTTTATTTTAACTAACGGAGACCATTTGTCTAAACTTTATATTAACAGCAGTTAGTCTCTCGAAATGTGTCACATCGTTACGAAAGTTATGTGTCATTTGTTGCTTTCGTTACAACTGTGAAATATTTTCTGAGATTCGTTATACCTACCTATTGAAAATATTATTAGTATTATTAGGTAATACGAACGGAAAAATATTAATGGCTTAGAGCAGGTAATATTACGATCCTTAAAAAAGCACTTGTTAGTCAGTTCTAAAAAAACTGTACATTGATACCGACGGAAATAGTATATAGTAATATAATACTAAGTAAAATAAATGAAATGATAATAGGATGTGAGGGCTACTACACACTACGCAGGCCGCAAACTTGTTATTAATATTGTAACTAAGTATTAAAATTCTAATCTGGACCGACCGGGATGGGAATCCTAATATTTGCCTCTAGAACCATGGATGCTTTTTAAAAAATGTGATTAACTGAGGTAGTTATTGTGTACCCATATGTTGGTATTGGATCTGTTGTGTACAATTATCTATTCACGCACTAATGAACTAAAAGTTTTTGTAATTTTTTTGTCGGTAAGTATCTAAATATCTGGCACCCATCAAAGGTAGTGTATCCCAGGGTATTTTTATTAATAATAATGTCTATATTAATTAGTTATCAAAATTATGTTGCAACAAATCTTTACTAATAAGTAACGTATACTTATTATAAAGTAGTATTAAAATATTTTCTTATTACATTCGCCGAGTAAATTATTATTTAACACTTCCATCATCCATACTTTTTATCAAAACATGTTGAATGATTTAGCACCTAGGTAGGTGCTAAACTTACTAGATAATATCGCTATTGTTGGTACTAGTGTCACCCAATCCCATACTGTGGTGTTATTCTAAAAGTGCATTTGCCTATCCTGCTTTCGCAATAAGAAAGGGCGTGAACGTGTAGATTTTGAAACAAACTTAGACTTGACTAGGCAGGCACATCAGTTTCGCGTTTGATTTGTTTATGTAGTACATATAATATTTATAGCAACCTCCGGCAGGCGCTGGTTCTCGGAACACCGTATTGGGAAGCACGTTCTCTTGATATTGGCTGAAATTCAAAACGAGCATTATAAATGTACCCAAAACAATGATCCTTCGCTTGCGTGCTCACTCGCTGCCTACATTTTATAAGACGGGATATCGCTCTACATTGTACACAATAACAATTAGGTAGGTACATACCGCATTCTTGTGGGTATATAGTCGGACGAGGGAACAAGCATCACAACGGGCGTTTATATATTTAAGACTTCTTTCTTTTCTTTGTTTATTTTCAGAGGAAAATACTAAAATGCAAAAAAAATATATAAATAGAAACTAAACATGAAATGACAATGAATATTCTTATTATTCTCCCTAGTGTTTCGTGCTTCAATCAATCTACTCCTATGTTCTATGAAATTCCTGGTAAATAGGGAAACGGTCAGTTAGGCATTAATATATACATGAATGCACAGTATGTATAAAAAATAATGTACAATGCCGACAAATCATATTATTTAAATGTGTAGGTAGGTACCACTACATATAAAATTAAATAAGATATACTAGTAATTATATTCCAATCAATGTTAAAATATTCTAAAAGTCAAAAGTGTGTTCGGTCTTTTAAAGGCTTAAACTTTGTTGTTAAAAAAGTAAGAGACAATACATACACTCGTGTAGGTACATAATGTATAATGTATCTACATTTTGACTTTTGGAGTAACAGTCTTCCCAGGTCACGTTTAATAGTTCATGACTGAAGAATTAATTAAAAACGTATAATATAAATAATTAAAAACGTATAATATAAATAATTAAAAACGTATAATTAAAATAATTTTGTACTTAAAAATATTGAATAACATAATTTGTAGTTTCTTTTTGTAATTGTCAGGTACGTCACCATACGAGGATCGCAATTGTCTGGGTGACCCTAACGGCAGCGACGGTTCCCAGCCCAAAGACGGAGAGGATCTCACAAGGGTCTACCAGACCCTAACTCTGTCCAGGGAAGACGGGACCCCGCTTTCCATTAACAGGTACCAACAGTATAGAACAACACCTACATTAGAACTTTTCTTCAAACTTGTCACTTTTTGATGCGCTTTTATTAGCTTGTGAGTATGTATGTTTGCAACCGGCATCTTCTCCTCAAACGGTCTGATTTAATTGTGCCCCGGAAAATGAAGAGATCTAATGGAAAAATGTACAATTATTTTCTTCATGCATATTAAGAGAATTATGCCAAAAAACATATGGCGTTGTTTTATTATGAGCTTTGAATTATTTAAAGTAAGTTTACTAAGATAATTTGTTTTTTTAAATACTTAGTTACCTACCTGCCTCTGCCTAATTAACTGACGTACATTTCATTTTTTTTCACATGAGTAGAACAGGTGTGGTTTATATGGGTTAGATAAGATATAGTATCACAACTCCTTCACTTCTAAATTGGTACAGACTAAATCATCATAATATTTACTTAAATGGTTATTTTATTTTTAAATTAATTTATCCCATGATTATCTGGTATGATCAGCTTCCTTGCTTCTTGGCATGGCGTAGAAGCCGACTATGGGATCTTGGAGATTTAGGTTTATTCAAGCAATTCGCCCACACTGACATTCTTAACTCCTTAATGTGCTGAATGTGGCCGAAGTACTATTCACGAGTTTTTTCGAAGAAGTTTCTTACACTGGCCAGTTGTAATTATCTTATCCTTCTTCTCCGCCACTACGCGACCGCGCACTCTGCGATCAAAACGAGGGATTCCTTGTCGGCCACACTGGTCAGAGTCTTGGGACACCCTCTTTACAGTCCTGATTTTGATCCGTGGTGATCTTTTTATTTCCTTAAATAAAAAAAAAGCTCAAAGGGATACAGTCGCCAGAAGATGCGCTAACAGTGTTTGAGAAGGCCGTGGAAGAGGTCTGAGGAGGAATGGAAAGTGTTTTCAAAATTGGTTTAGACGCATGACAAAAAAATAGAGGTATAGAAGCTGGTTAGAGTTTAGGTAACAATCTGTGAGCGTCCCACGTAGGTATATTTTACAAATTGACAGCATCCAGGTACAACTTTTGCCCGGGAAAAGATTCATTATAGCTATCGAGCCAATTTTCATACCGTAGTCAACAAATGAATTTTTGGAAACTATTATAATCAGGGATAATTTTTCAATTCGGTCTATTTCGGGCATGTTCAATCAATGCAAACAAGTGTCTTTGTTCAATATGATATTATGTCGTTACGCTAATTAAAATGAACAAAAAAATGCATCATAGTTCTAAAGTTTCAGTCTTGCTGATAAAAAAATAGTACCTACTTCTTAATGCTTAGCTACGTTTTATTGAAAGCTATGAATCATAATCACAGTATTATGTAGGTAACTTAGTTAGTAACCGTACATTATCTATGTCAAAGAGATACCTACTTATATATGAACATCATCAATACAATATAGTATAAAACAAAGTCGCCTTCCGCTGTCGGTCCTCATGTATGCTTAACTAGATCTTTAAAACCACTTAAAGGATTCTGAAGGGGATTTCTTTAGCAGATAGAGTGATTCTTGAAGATGGTTTAAATGCATAAAACATGCACATAATATCAGATAAACACTGTTTATTGGCAATACAACTTTGTCCGGGTCAGCCAGATGTAAATATACCTTTGTAAGGAATATAACTGAAACCATTTAAAACACTTTGGCGTGCGTTCTTTGTATGACTGTGGTATATTGAATAATCACACCTATTTTTTGTCATTTTCATTGATTTGTATTCAATTCTTGGATCACGATCAACCATAGTTCTCGATTTGCTCTTAAAATTAACGAAATCATCTTAGCCACGCACGAAAAAACACTTTTTGGCATTGTACAGAGTAACCTACTTGTTGATTACCTACCTATTTATTCGAACCACTATCACCCCATGACGAAGTGTTCGGGGTAACAGACTACTACGTAATAGGTTTAAAATTCTCTCCGAATGTCTTACTCGTGTAGTGTATTCGCAGCATCAACTATTATTTCCAGTGAGACAAAGGTAAAGTCGAAGCCGCCGACGCCGGTGAGCCCCGGAGACACGTCGGACACCAAGCCGCAGTCCACCACGCCCGCAGCGCAGAGCCTCACCAAGCCACCCTACTCCTATGTGGCACTCATCACAATGGCCATCGAGAACAGCGAAGCTAAGCGAGCCACTCTCAGCGAAATTTACGCCTACATCACCAAGGAGTTTCCATTTTTCGAAAAAAACAAGAAGGGTTGGCAAAACTCCATACGTCACAATTTGAGCCTCAACGAGTGTTTCATCAAAGTGCCACGGGAGGGCGGCGGCGAGAAGAAAGGAAACTACTGGACCCTTGGTTAGTATTTAGTATTAAATACTATACTATTCTTACCGAACAAACCAAGGTGTGTAATTACGTAATGTACAAGGCACGAGTAGGTATGTAACTGATCGGAAACATTTATTTCACATCATCATGATGTTCAAAAAGAGTTTTATGTGCGAATAAAAATTTAATTCGCAGTAGCAATATAATGTACTTAGAGCGAATTGGTTTGCTAATGCGGGCATTGCGATTACATTATTATATAATAGTTGCGATGCGAAAATGTTGCAGCTCAGCGAATATTGCGACTTAAGCTTTATTTGTACCTACCCATTTTTTAGCGTGGTTGGTTAGTGACGTAATGTTGTAGATCCCCAATACGTGGACATGTTTGACAACGGCAACTACCGGCGGCGGCGGCGGATGAAGCGTCCATTTCGCGGGCACCCCTACAAGACGATCTATGGCGACGGATACCACGTGGCGCACGTGGGGCAGCACGTGCCGTCCCACATGCAGCCGTTGCCCCTCGGCACTAGGAACTACTTCGGCGCTGGATCGCCGTATCCGCCCTCCTACCCCAGATATGACACGTAAGTGCCAACTGCATCACCGATTGATAAACATTTCAGATTAAACTACACCTTGGTTAGATACTGCCAGAGCTAAACTACCAGTTACCTTTTCTTATGTGTTCAATGCGCTTAAAATGGTATATTATGCTTATTTTTCAGGAAGACATCCAGTACCTCCCAAATGTTTCCAATCCTGATATAAACAAATTTTCAAGTATTTAAAAATAAAAACGAATCCCTTTCTTCTTGGATCGTATTATTTACCTAATTATTTTTTTGGTTTTTTTTTTATTCCCTTGATAAGATCTATACTTATAAAAGACAGAACGAAATCAATAATTAAAACAGGACAACGTCTGTCGGGTCTTCTGGTTTGTTTTAAAAAGTGTTGGTTTCCAGTACGTGGCTGTCGCAGTCACCGCCTGGTATCGGCTACGCGAGCGCGTGCAGCGCGATGGGGCGCAGTCCGCCGGGCTGCTCCCCGCACTCCACCATCCCGCACCAGTCGTCGCCGGTCTCCGTCAACCCCTTCAGCCCACACCAGCTGCAAGGCCAGGTAATTGTGCCATAATATTTCTCAATTCCTGGTGGGGTATTTTATTATTATAAAGGACATTATGTACTTCTATGGCATTAAAAAATGTGGTGCGGGTTTTAAGACTCCAGCTTCGTTTATCTACAATGTATCTGTAGTGACACAATTACTTTAATCTTTATGATTATTTTACAATCACTTTCAAGTGTTTATGTTTTCAATTGAAATCTTTATTAATTTTAAGAGACTTAATGATAAATGTGAGAGAGAACGGAGAACGGCAAAACGTCATTCATACCAGGTGGATTTACCATTAACGTGAACCAAACGGTTTGCGTCTACTTTCATAGTGCGAACCGCCAGGATGTGGAATGACTTGCCGGAGTCTGTGTTTCCTGCGCAGTACAGTCTGACGGTCTTCAAGTCGCGGGTGAATAGGTACCTAATGAACAAGTGTGCTCCATAGTAGACCACATCGCTGCTTAACATCAGGCAGGATGCTGGTCAAACATATGATTCATTGAAGGTTCATAATGATAAAAAAGTGGACAATTCAGTACCTAAATGATTTAGGAAAGTTTCTTCAAATATTCTACCTATCCAAGTAGGAATTACGAAGGTAAGTTTACGTACGATAATGTTAATCATATAGCTCAGGAATTCTATGAAGTGTTAAGAGGCTAATATCAATGCAGTAATAAAACTGATTAAAATTTTATTTCCGTTACAAAAGCTCATAAAACAACTAGCGAGCGCTTACATTGTGCTCTAAATTAAAAATAGAGCCATAAACACTGGTACTTAACAGTAAGTAAATGTATATTTTTCAAAATTAATAATACTTCCTCTCTATCCAGAAGTCAGATTTCTGGCGACGTTTCACTACTTACATAGAATAAAACAAAGCCGCTTCTCGCTATCTGTCCCTGTATGCTATTGTAATGTTAAAACTGCGAATTGGATTTTGATTCAGTTTTTTTTAAATAGGTGAACAAAGTGATGGCAAAGGAAGGCTTCTATGTATAATACATACATCTTAAACTAGCGGACGTAGTTAGTAGTACCTGCATATTAAATTTCAAGCGTCTAACTTGAGTGGTTTAGATTTTTGGTACAAAAGTATTTTCCCGTTAATTCCCGTTACCGTGGAATTTCTGGAATTCCTTTCTTAGTGCACCCCTACGGTACCTAAGCTAAGACCGTTCTAAATTTTAAGTGCCTACGTTTAGCCTTTTGGGCTGTGCGTTGATATGTCAGTCAGTCAGCTTTTCCATTTATATATTTAGATATTAGGGAATAATGAGCAGTTTTCTAAAAAAAAAAACATTTTGTGAAAGATAGTTGAAAACGAAAGAGATGCAACTACTCTATTTCTTTAGTTGTTTTTTTTTAAAGAAAATATTATTATTTAGTATCATCGTGCGAAGCCGGACGAAGCGGGGCGCGCCGCTAGTTAAAATAAGTAGTTGTTAGTTAATTTGATTCGCAATAAGGGAAGGTTGTAGGCTCGGGTACAAGTTACCATTCCAAGTGACCTTTTGATCGTTGTTCGTAATATAATTATCATTCTTAATTCTTTATCTTTTTTTTACGCAGCTATGCTTCATAGCAATTACTTACGTGTTTTTAATATTTGATTGTAATATCTTTTCAGCTTCAGTCGTCACTGCAACCAATGCAGCCGATGTCGATAAACAGCTACAACACATTCGGTGTATCCACGTTAGGTAAGTTTTTGTGGTGCCGTTGTCATTCAGACATTAATTGATGTAACTTGGTGGTATTACCCGCAGTTTATCTCGTTACCGTGGGAAATTCTGGATAATGTGTATACACTGAAATATGTTTGTTCTGCGAAGGAATAACAAACATCCAAACATAATTCTTCAAACTTTGGCTTTTATATTATTAAAGTAGGATATCACACTACTAACATAATAAATAATGGTGATAAATACCCTGAGTGACATCGCATGCTGTCATTCGTTTACTATCCTTAAGAAACAACATTACCTATATGTACGTAGGACGGGCTAAGATCAAAACTCTTAAAAAGATATTTGTAGTACCTACATACATACATGATGAACGAAATAATTTTAAAGTACTAGCCGCCCGCTTATATATTACTTTAAAGTTTCCCTAAAAAGTGGATCAGCTGAAAATGCTTTTTATGTGAAGGTGTCGATATTTTTCGTTATTGGACATTGACACCTGCAAAGTTAGAGTCTATAGAGTCCACAGAAACAGAGGACTTCGGCTTCAAAGGCTATTTCAGGTTCATGGTCGAACATGAACGAATTTAACAAGCGGGATAAACGATATGCAAAAAACATAAAAACCTTGACCAAAAGACCTTGCCACTGCCTTCTCTCTCTATGGCAATGAAGACGTGAGTGTATCCACCTACTAATAAAACATGGCCAGCATCCATAATGCTTACATTTCATTTTGTAATCGGCATTTAGCAAACTCATTCCATAATTGGTTCGTACATTACTGCAGATGTAGCATTTTGCAGCTACTTATCGTCCCAACGCTGTTCATGCTAGTGTGCACTTTTTATTTGTCAGTTTCGTTAAAGCGTACACGTTTATGGACAGCGTATTAATGGACCAGATAGACGTTGTACTGTCCAAAATATTTATTCCCGACTTTATCAGTTCCTTTTTGGAACAAAAATAATAAAATATTTATTCCAAAAAGAATTCTTACATATGTAAGTCATACTACAATTTGTGTATATGACAATAGTTGTTACATATAAATAACGACTTCCTACTCCCTAAGAAAGGGCTAAAGCCCTGTTGTCTTAGGATAACTACACATTTTACTTCAGAAAAGAAATACTGGGAATAAACGACTATGAATATTAATGTCCAATTAGAATAGTTCCCGTGCTTTTGTCTTATTTGTTTCTTTCATAAAAATCTTCTCCTGACAATTTAAGCAGAACAAAACAAGTATCAATAGGACCAGCCGTTCTCGAGATTAACTCTTTGCAACGCATTTAGGTTTTTTTTTAAATACGTAGTTAAAAGAAGGCTCTACTAAAACGGAAATTACAAAACTTATCTATATCTCTGTCTCGCCCTAGCTCTGTTTCTTTCACTTATCAGTATAACACTTTTACTACACCTATAGTTGTTATTAAGATATTTGTTTACCCTGAAATATTTATCACAGAAACAAAGCCACGGGGGAAGTCGTCGTCGTCACATTAACAAAGGCATTTTCTCCGGTGTTTAATTTAAAACTCTTAATTTTGGTGACTTTCTATACAAAGTATACAAGGGCCCCGAGCAATATTATGAGAAACGTTGTTGGGCTCGTCAATATGTACAACTTTTACTATAGCGACAATGTGGAAATACAAAAAAAATGTGCCATCCATACATAATGTCATCTACCAAGGCAAAAAAAAAAAATTTGTATGGAGATGAAAAATATTTTTTGCGTTCCCCGCATTGCCGCTATAGTAAAAGTTGTTCATATTGACGACTCCAACAACGTTGGTTGTATAAGAAGAATATTGCTCGGGGTCCTTTTACGCGCAGTATGTCAAGATATATAATAAGCCTTATTTTTTGTAAAATGTGATGCGCCGACCTTCACTACATTGTCAATTTGTATTTTGTAGATGGATCCCAAAGTCCAGGGCCGACGTACGCTCCGACGCCGAGCGGCTTCTCTCCGAACCGACACCATGACCTGGTCTCCTCGTCAGACACCACGGTACCCAGGTTCCCGTTATGGCCAGAAGGTAAGCCTTGGGCAGTTTGGTTCACTAGTTTAAATAGGCAATTACATAAACATTTAAACGAAAAGTTAAGTTCATACCTACTTACAGGAATCAGAAGGCTTATGTACTAGCCGAAACTAGAAATTCAGTTAATTTCTATGGGATATTGCCCTTTATATATTATAATTGCTAGCTGTACGGTGTGATGTTGTGTTGTTACTCGTGTTTTTTTCGTTCCTTCGTCATGTAGCACAAACAAACATCCATCCATACAATTCTTTACAATTAATGCATTAATTTCGACCAAATTTGATTAGCATAAAAACGGGTCCAGTGAGTAATCTTAAAAGACAGAAATATACTGTAGTGGACTTTTTTTAGATCATTTCAAGAGGAATAATTATTTCATACTTACATATATTTTTGGTATCTTCAAGGATGAAAAATTTTCCTCGTTTTTTTCACATTTTCCATTATTTCTTCGCTCCTAATAGTTGCAGCGTGATGTTATATAACCTAAAGCCTTCCTCAATAAATGGTCACAATTAAACACGAAAATATTTTTTCAATTCGAACCGGTAGTTCCTGAGATTAGCGCGTTCAAACAAACAAACAAACTTTTCAGCTTTATAATATTAGTATAGATTGTAAGAATGGTTATGTAAGTAGTTACTGATATTTCTCTTATTTGTTATCCACGGGTTAACGCTCGAGACTAGGATGAGCGGGGATGGAATAGAACCCAAGAGTTTCATTAGAACTTTGTGTGAGGACTGCTGGTGACATCTTTTTAATGTGTGGGTTTAATGATCATCAAAAAGTGAGAATGTACCTACGCTACAACCAGAGCATGTTCCTATAAAGTAAAGAACAATATCCCTAGACTTTTAAATGTGACTTGGATACTTACTTACTTACTAGCATACTCAGGTGCATAACAATATTATGTAATGTATACTAATATACATACAGACACTTCACGCTTCTTTTTCAGAGGGGTAGGCAGAGACTACAGATCTCCATTTGTCACGGTCTTGACATACCCCTTTCGCTTCATCTACATTCATACATCTTTTCATACATGACCTCCGGTTTCGAGTACTTTTCACGCCACCTTCCGCCAGGACATCACCAATCTGGTCCTTCTGGGGCGACCTCTACTCACACGTTAAATCCAGAAAATATTGAGGAACCAATTGTTTAATGGTAGGCACTAAATGGCACCAATTGGGCACCAATAGTCTAGACGTGCAGAAATCTTTTTAAACCTTAAAAAAAAAATGGGCGACTCATCATTCTGACGGTCACTTCTAGTACGCCTCTGAATTGCCTCCAGAACGACAAGCTGGTATTTCGCAGAACAATTCAAAAGATCCGAGTAGTACCTATTCTAAGCACGATAGAACTGAAATCCCTACTGCCTAAAATGTAGTGCCTGTAGGGGCCATTATCTCGTGCAAGTCTTTACGTCCACCTCCTGCAGTATAATAAATAGCAAAGACTATTGTATTCTAGGTGGCACCAGCAGCCCGAACCCCGCGTACGCGCCGGCGGGCGGCTTCTCCCCGCCGCGGCGCCACGACGCCGTCTCCTCCTCCGACGCGGCCGGCGGCGCGCGCTTTGCCTTCTGGCCCGAAGGTAGGTAACTAACACCCCACACTTCATTTTAATCCCCGACCCGGACAAGCTCGGTTGTTACTACAGTTTCCTTTTTCGATATAAAAATATCAAATCCTAGTTAGTACCTACTTTATAATAAGATATAGAGTACTAGCTGTCCCGGTAAACCTTTGTGCTGCCATAGCTTACTATGGCGCGAAAGGCTAAATTTACTACTAGACCCTTGGATCCCTTTCGCGTCTCCGAAGTTGTCTTTATTCGAAAAAAAAATTTAATAAAAAACATTGTTAATTTCACGCCACTGCACCGGGAGGTCGCGGGTTCGAGATCGGCTACTGGACGTGTACCGTGTTTTTCAGAGCCTATGTACGCAACGAAACGCTCGTACGGTGAAGGACAACATCGTGATGAAACCCGCACACCACAAGGTGTGTGAACCCTATAACGGCGATGGGCTCACCCCCTGTCACGTTGGGTTAATTACGCTTGGTGAACCGTGGGCATTCACTTCAGCAAGTGCCTCTGCCTACCCCACTTTGGGATTAAAAGGCGTGAAGTGTGTATGTATTTATACGCTGATTTGGAGTAGTATGGTATCAAACACTGCAATATTATCATTTCATAAAGGTATTAATTAGATCGATGGAGAAAAGAAAGTAGGTAGGTACGTGCGATATCTACCTAGATTCGTAATACATAATAATATTGTTCTTTGTTTTCAGTTGGCGTAAAGGAAGAATCACTATCGACTCTAATCTCAAATGTCACGCCATATTCGAAATGTATGTAGGTAAATACCAAAGAATGAGCGGATAAAGCCTTTCGCCGACGAATGAGAATGGATAACGGACTTCAGAGTGTAAGTAGGTAATTTAGTGATGTATCTACGGTCGACCAAGAAAGCGACAATTCCTGTATCACTAAAACGTCAATAAGGTAGAGTTGTTGTATTGTGACAAGTAAAAATGAACCTTACTGCCTAATGACATTGAAATGAATAAGCAAGTTATAAGCTTAGGCAGACCAGATTCTGGACGGTGCACAACATGGGAAAAAATATACCACGGTCAATTCTTTTTACTTGAGAACATCCTCGATTATGGACCCTTGACGGTGATTTTTCTTTGTTAAAAAGAGGATATAAAATTAAATGTATATAAGTAGAGGTATATAAGTGTTATAAATTACTTATGAACATATAAACAAAAGTGCTAGGCCCCATCGATTTCCTTAGTATGTTAAAGTAATTCTTCCTATTAAAGCACACTTTTGTTAGGAAGGTAATTCCTTTATTAAGTTCTAGTGTTATAAACGACTTATGAACACATATAAACAAACGTGCTAGGCCCCATCGATTTCCTAGGTATGACTCCAATCTAACAA
This sequence comes from Conopomorpha cramerella, assembly GCA_012932125.1. NCBI lineage: Eukaryota > Metazoa > Arthropoda > Insecta > Lepidoptera > Gracillariidae > Conopomorpha > Conopomorpha cramerella. The sequence continues at coordinate 27,556 of SJJU01072144.1, forward strand.
AAAAAAAATGTTTGTAAAGTCGGTATTTTGACGTAAGGTAGTTTGACGTCAGAAATCCAACATTGCAGTAGTGGTAGTATACTCGCTTGCGGAACGGGACAATGACTTCATCTTTTTCGTGCATACATACCGTAATATCGATTTATTAAACGTTTTCACGTCAAAAATAATCATCAAAAGTCCATAAACGAGGAAGTTGTCCTTTTATATTTTATACCCACATAAAATAATGTTACCGTGGGATTTTTTTCCATGTCGTGCACATCACTAGCTAACTACCTACACAGGAATATCGGTCACCGATTCTCCTTCGTGAGCGAGCGGTTATAGATAGAACCTAGTATTTACAAATAAACATAATCTCCTACCCCGTCACCTACTTATAGATAAGTTAAGCACTGTTTCACTTCAACAAGAGTTGTAAGTGACAGGAACATTGTTCATTGTAAACAATGCTTCATTTTCATGTAAGTATGTGGGCTAGTGTATAAGTGAAAATGGTTAATATAAGAAAATGTAAATGACTGATATGATGTGTTAGGCTCTTTGTAATTTCACTATTGTAATTATAATTTTAGTTGATGTAATGTTGAAGTGGGCAGTAGAATTAATAAAATGTGTTCAGAAACTGTACGTTCAGTGTGTTTACTGTGAAACATAAACGTAGGTAACGTAATACAGTTTCCTTTTCTGACTTTCATTGTTAACCTTTTTAGAAGAAGCTCGGGTTACACGAGGGTCCTTTAGTTAATTATACGCCTGCAAAGGGATTCTTTTGCGTAATAACTTGCTTATTGAGCTGACACCGTAGTCACAGGTTCAAATCAATCTTCCACATTAGATACAATATACAAAGAATGATTTGGAAATACATACTATTTAAAAAAGTCTACTGTTTCTGTAGACCCTTCTGCTTCCCTAGCATAGAGCTCCAAGAAAGAAGTGACAAGACATATAAGGCGCTGCGACTTTTTGAAAAAAGCTAAGTCGCACGAACCGTGACATAACAGCCAATCACATGGCGTAGTTGTTCTAAGTTATATATTTCTTGACGTGCACGCTAGACCTGCGCAATGCGTTCTTAGTCAATGGTCCGATACTAAAAAAAATATCGATCTGTTAGTACAAAAATACATCAGCTGGAGAGGACTGAGGACTTGAGAGGTCACAATTGTTTTGGTTTCGGGACATTAACACCTGCTGAAATGCGAAGGGTAAACTTCTACAGATACAGAACATCGGCTTAAATGTATATTTCCAAATTAACCTGTGTGTTTAGTTTAACAAATCGAAAATGACTGGTCATGATCCAGATCCACTTTTTCTAACTCAGAAAATGATGATTTCCATGGTACCTATACTTCTTTTCCTGAACAACGTTTTTTGCTATACAATTTTGTGTGAGCACAAAAATGTTGTAGTAAATATTGAATAAGAAACGATACTTTAAACAAGTTTAAAATGTCTCGGTTACAAAAACAACAAAACTGAAGAAAATATTCTGAATTAGAAAAAGTTAGTCCAGCTCATGGCCCCGAAGTCAGCGTGTATAACCTTGTATTCGCGTTAAGTAGTACAGGTGACCAATTAAAATGTAGAATGACGCTCTCGACTCTGTTTAGGATGCAACGCGTGCTATCACACCGCCATGACATCTGCAGCGAGGTCCTAGACCCGTAAAGGGAGGTCACTCGAAGTGTGTTACTTAGGGCAATGAAGTTTTCTTTAAAAAAAACCCACAAAAGAGCATGTCCGAAGACGAACGATCATAGAATAAAGTAATTGCATCTCTTTCGTTTATATTAAAAAAAAACTTTTCATTGGGCATGTAATTTTTTTTCGTCTTATTAGAAAATATTGGCAACGAGTTTTCTTTAAAAGAAACGATGCTACGATTACTTTTGTTTTACAGTCGTAAAAGCTTTGTGTTATGCTACTGTATATCTGTATGTTATAGCACTTATAATGATGAAATAAATGATTTGGAAAATTCGAAACTTACAAATGAGCGAGTAGGAAATCAATCGTGGAAACATAGTTGCATATTTTTCTTTGGAAGATACGATTACTCCACTATTTCAATTACTTCTTGATGCCGTAAAATATTTAATTGAGTTTGTCTAATTAGATTTCTCATAACTGCAAATATTTTCGAATATTAAAAAAAATACCTCTGCGTGTACCGCTTTGGGATTAAAAAGCGCGAAGTGTATCTCTTTTTAAATACATGCCCAATTATAGTTTCCACTTAACAGGTTGCCACAAAACAGTCAACTCTCTTATGGCTAATCATCATCCTATAAAATCGTATTTTTTCGACTTGTTAAGAAATTTGTTTTTAAACACTCCAATAGAATGACGTCGGTAACCCATACATACGAAGACTCCTTAAATGTTTCCGATGGAAATGAAATAAGTAGGTATTAGAGAGACTTTTGTTAATACATTTAACAGCTTTATTTTAAAACATAATCTTGAAACATTCGAGTATTGTTTTGTTTATATTGAAATATTTAGGATTCGTTGGATAAAATAGTGTTGGAAGTGCTTGCTAATTGACACACCTTACTTCCTTCTTTGTATTGAGTCGTCATTACAGAAATGACTACGCGGCTCGTTAGTTTTTAGAAAATACTTGACAGACTTTTATTTTGTACTTCTATCCTTCTATAAGACATCATGGTTCCGGGGCAGCACCAGCAATGCACATCGTTTGGTGCGATGCATTACGCCGGCCGCCCTGCGGCCCAAGTCTGCTAGACTCTGCTAGTTGCATCGCCCTATCACCGTAGCAGCAAACGATTTGTATTGCTGATAACATTATATTAATTTCGTTGATAAATCAGCTACGGTGCTAGAGCGATGGAACTACCAGAGATTAGTAGATTTAGGCAGGTGCCTAAGACCTAACTTATTAACCCCCAGAGTGAGTTTTTGAAAAGCATGTCCGAGAAATTATCCTACACTAGGTATTTACTCTGGGATGTATTAACTGGGGCAAAACTGCCCCCATAAGAAGAAAGGGCATTATTTTTATTTTCATGGGAATATGTGATTTATTAGTTCGGATTAGTTTACTGATAAAGCACAAACTTCAATGAAAATAATTGTAAAGTTACGCCTTTTCTTAGTACGACGGCATAACAGTCCAATACATCAGTAATTCAAAACCAAACTCATTTCGAGGAAATGCGATACTTTTTGTTCTAGATAATAGGAAAACAATGAACAATCCTTATTTAAACTGTCGATAGATCCTCCGTTCAAAATGTCATGTTTTCATTGGACGTAGGAAACATTCCATAGGTAACAAAAAAAAAGACATTTCACCAACAAAACCATTCAATGGAGTTGACTCTATTTGAAACCAAACAACTAGGACGAATAGGAATAATCCCACTAAAATAAAATCGATAAAAAAGGCTTTTTAAAGTGACTGTCCCCTACGAATTATTGCGTTATAAATTAATTCCTATATAATATTTTTCTCGTTTACATAATATTTTACGTAATTTTGCTAAAGTGAGAAGCTTTTGCATGTTTTCGTATTGTGACAGTTTTTAAAAACAATTTTCCTTCCTTTTCAAGCCGTGTCAGGCGTCGACACTCGATGATTCCGATACAAAATAATAATATCAACTTGTTGCCGTTGCAAATATACAAAATATTAATTTTGAGATGTACCTATACATGTAAATAGATAGCTATTTTGATTTTCAATCACTAACTTACAATAACTACGGTTAAAGCCAATGTATTCTTAAGTGTATAAATACGTATTCAGTAATAATAGTCGATGTACCGACAGAACGTTGTACAAATATTATATATCGTTGATGTTTTTTTTTATCTAAACACGCACTTACCTAAGTTATTAACGTTAAACTTAGTTACAATATTAAAAATCCTATTTACTTACTAAAATTTTCTCAAAATACTTTTTTTGGATATATGGTAGCTATATACTTTCCCTAATAGCTCTTAGGAGACAAGTATTTACAACAACATCGTCACTATTTATAATATATACAACATCAGTTTACAAAAATATTTGTGTCTATAGATAGTTAACTCGATGAAATAGAGAGGCATCATTCAGGAAACTTTCGAACTTAGTTTACTCTCACTTGATATGATCTATTGGCCTCCCACTGTTGGCAAGCAACAGCTGACCCTACACCGAGCACTTTTGGGTAGTTCATTTCGTCCATTATGCCCAGCCACAGTTTAAAGAGTCTAATATTTACGACCTATGTAGTAAACGGTCCACGAACGGTAACTTGGTACGTTAAAACATAGTAATTTTTAATATTTTACATTTTGTTAAATATTCGCACCAATATACCTAAGACTGATTCTTCACTCAAGAATGGAACACGCGGACAAAATAGTACCTACTTCGACGTACATTACTTTGGTTGATGCTCCTGATCTTTCTGGATACGTTTGAGTCTTAGTGATTTGCTTCTCGGTTCAGTTAACAGTGGCAGTAGGCCCGCGGTCCTCTCGACTGTTAGGGAGTGCCCCCGCTCGCGGCCGGCCTGGCCTGCCAGCGCGAGGAAGTTGTCGCGGTGCGGGGCTGCGACGTCCCCGCGCCGCACCTCGTGGCAGCGCGTGTCTCCGCCGCCCTCTATAGAACAGTCGTCGCTCTCCGACGAGTCATCGTCATTTTCTTCCAACACCCTGGAAATTCGATAAGCAGGAATTGTTACATGTGAAATTGCGATCATAGCATAAGTTTTAATTAATCTATAATATATATAAAAGAAAGTCGTGTTAGTTACACTATTTATAAATCAAGAACCGCTGAATCGATTTGGTTGAAAATTGGTCTTAAAACCAGGAAACGGACATAGGATACTTCTTATCCCGATCCTGTGGGACTTGGCGCTGTATAGAGGCTGTTATAGCTTGTATGAAACTACGCGAATGAAATCGCGGGGCGTCCACTAGTTAATGATAAAACTTGATCACATACATAATATATGTGAACGGCGTGATTCGGAAATACCTTTTTAAGTCGAAAATAATTGACCTCTTCAAACAAAAAGCTGTCACAGTGAGTTGTTCTATAGGGAACACAATTTTTGTTTCGTGCAACTGCTTAAATGAACTCAGAGTGGGAACTACTTATAGAAACACTAGACTTATAAAATGGTATTTCCGGATCACCCTATAGGTAGGTACGTATACACATTGGTAATCCAAAGTAGAAACAAATATTTTTAGCGTGGTCACCGATGAATCAAATCTAATATATAAAATTTGCATGTCACAATGTTAGTTGCCGTATTCCTCCGAAACGGCTTTACCGATTTTTACCAAATTTTATATGCGAATTCAGTAGGTCTGAGAATCGGCTACTATCTATTTTTTATGCATTTACCAGATGTATTTCTCCCAATACACGGTGTACAAAGGCAACTATGGCAAAACAAATGTTTGCCGGGAGAGCTAGTTATTATATATTAATATAAATGTAGGAAAAAATAAAAACATTTATCACAACACAAACAATTCGAAAATATAACTAAACACTTATGCGTTGAAACGAAATAATTTTCAGTTGCAAGTCTATTATCCCTTGTAATCTTATTTGAAATATAGAGTGGGATATTCCCATTCGTATTATGCACGGTACTAGACATAAATCATACCACCTCATGCTAGATGAAACGCGGAACATCGGAATTCAAATGTGAATTATAATGCACGCACTGCATATTTTAAATGGTTATTTTGCTCCACTTTTATTACATTATGAAACTGGGCCTATGTATTGTCTTAACGTAGACTACGATACGTAGCTACTTTCATGATGAAGTCTCTTGCCACTTTTAATAACTGATTTAATGAGCTGAAATGTTGTCGCACTAATCTAACCGAAAACGGCCTTCTAGGCCAAAAATACTCTGTGGTGTGCGGCGTGTGATGGAGACTGACAAAAGAGGTTTCCACTGGCCCAACATGCACAAGAAACCATATTTAACACGTCTATGTACGCCCGGTTATCCCTTATTTCACGAACAATTGACTAGACCCACATCAACCATGTTTTCTTGTGCATATTTGGCCAAGGTAAACGTATAGTTAGGGTGAGATATTGTATAAAACATCTTTGTTAACGGATACAGGGTGCAATCGTGAAGTGTAGCCAGGTCATAATTCCGTAAATATAGGAAGATATTAGACAACTTCCAACTGATATCGAAAGTGCGTGTTACCCAATGAGTAAAATTAAATTATAAAACTTTTTTTAAATAGACGAAGTATAGAGATTTGTTCTTTGTACGAATACATTGTAATAATACTACCGTCTTTCGTCGTAATTTATTTTTAATCTAAACATTATTTTTTTAATGAACGGCTTACCTACTAAATGTAAAGAAGCTTTTAGTTATAATTATTTCAATTTAATTCAGCTTTTAATTATATTTCTTTTTGTAATTTCACTCATTGTACACTTTCGATATCAGTTGGAAGATTTATGATATCTGATATATTTACGAACTTAAGGGCAGTTCACACTTATAAACGATTACATACTGTAGGTATACTGACATACCTATCCCTTGTGTGACACTGTCTGTTTTGCAATCAAAGAATGATTTATTAATAACACATACAATGAGTAAATATTAACGCGGTATTCAAAAAGTTAAAACAGCACTCTTAGCAAAAGGTCTCAGCTGGTCAAATGTTCGCCAGATACGGACAAACTAATTTTAGTTAATGAACGTCCAATTATTCGTAGTTAGTCATCTTCTTTCGCTTCGACTTCAAAAAGAAGTCTTTCTCCATTCGATCGTATATACCTACTCTCCCAATTAGTCTACTTACAATCTTAGGGTTCCGGGAAGAATAGATGCCTAATTGTATCGTGAAATATTTATAGGAGAGAACAAGTAAAGTGATGAACCAGTTAATTTGGAAAAATACCGAGTCTTACCCGTGAATCGCAAACAACATACAGGTGACATGAGCAGACGCAAGAGATACTGTTCTAGCACCCAATGGAGCATGGAGTGGTTCTATACCTGGTCGATAGACAGACAACAAAGCAATGGTCTGTCAATCCCCCGCTTTATTTATTTACATGTTAGAATAAACAAATAACCTACGATATTTAAACCTATTACGATACCAACCATACTGTAAAGTGGCTTCAACAAATCCGAACCCACAACATTCCGATTACAAAGCCGGCTGTGGCCGAACCACAAAGCCACAGCGTATTGCATTTATGGACATGACATAATGGAAATTAATTGTTTCTTCCAAGCAAAAACACTCCCAAACAGTGCCATGTCATAAATCGCGTGAAATTTGTTAGGATATTAACCCTACAAGATAATAAGCACAAGGGAATTTACAAGCTCGTGACTGCTAATAAACGTTTTAGACGGTGTTTTCAATTTACTTCAAGGGTCCTTAGATTGTGAAACTAGAAGCCACTGAAAATAATATCTCGCTATTAATGTGTGGGCGGGTTTGTTTAACCGTGTGACGTTGATCATTAAATTATTTATTTTTTTTTAAGTAAAAGTTATCACTTTTACTACACACATCGCCTGACCATGTGTCTGGTTTTTCGCAGGATAAAAGTTTCTATTAGAAAGGACAATAATACAAAATAAATTAGGGCACTATACCGATACTCAAAAAGAATTACTACGGGGATGAACTCTCTCAAGTTGATTCTATTTGTAAACACACTTTTAATCCAATGTCTGCTCTTACTGAAGACACTACTAAGTGCATTTAACCAGGTGTCAGAGTTCATCAAAATATACCACCATTTCTGAGAAAAAATGAGCTGATTGAGTTTGTAACGATATATACTTTTTTTCCTTTCGTGACATTGACGCCTGATGAAATGTACTTAGCAAAGGTCTGCAGAAACAGTATACCTCAATGTAAAAAGTATTTACAAATCCATACGCATGCACACTAGTTATGTCATATCTTCTCTCTTTATATATAAAAATGAATTGCTGTTCGTTAGTTTGACTAAAACTAGAGAACGACTGGACGAATTTGGCTATTTTTGGTCTTGAATTATTCGCGGAAGTCCAGGGAAGGTTTAAAAGGTGTACTTCATCCAATATACGGGGTACAAAGGCGACTTCCTATGGCAAAACAAATGTTTGCCGGGACACCTAGTTATATATAAAATATATTATTTCGTAGTCTTTCCCTTCCACAATTACGTATATAACCTGCCAATAAAATGCTTTATAGTGAAATTGTACATTGTACGTAAGTTTATAAAAAACATTTTCACTTTTTGTATCTAAGATAAATAAAGCAAAGAAGCAGGCCTAGCACGCGCGGCAAGAAAGACACGAGATAGAACAAGTACGCGCTCTTATCGGATGTTATGTCACGCTTAGTGTGACTCGGCTTGTTTCAACAAATCGCAGAACGTTATTCGCTCATTTACTACAACAACGCGATATTTCCAAATATTTTGTTATGGTGAAAAGAATCTTTAGTAATAGTAATAAGATTGTTATTTCAACAGTGTCACATTTTGAGATTTCGCATTGTTGTATTAAATTATATGTCTTGTCACTTCTTTCTTGAAACGTTGTGCTAGGGGGACAGCTCATAATAAACCAATGTTTACCTACCTTAATTCTATTTTATTCATTCGCTGTTTAATTTTAGCTTGTTCCTCGCCCACGTCGCTCAGCAACCCCTGGAGCCTTTTATTCAGTATCTCCACAGTAGTTTCGAGTTTATGTACAGTTTCTTCTAAACTTTGTTGAGTTTTTTGAGCGTTTTCGAAAACGGACTCGTCTAGTAGGCCATCCTGAAAAATAAATTAAGTATCGATATTTAGTTCCATTCATTTGGAAGAAGATGTACTTATCAAAAGCCAGGTCACAAATCACAGATCATCATTGTTGACTATATTCGAACAAGATCTTTTTAAGGCTTCATTTACCCCTCAACTTTTAGGCTTCTCTTACTGAACTCTGAACTTGTGGTTTGTAGTCACACCATACAACAACCTATGCACGCTCTCTTTGTGTATCTTTTGCATTTACAGTCATCGAGCATCCGACGGGATCCTAATTCTGAGGACATCTATACCCATTTTATCAGATTTAATTTTCGCGATGTAAATAGTGAGCAAAATACAGACACAACTCTTTGGCAAGGGAAAGTTGACGAACAGAGTACACGCAACAAAAATATCTCAACATTCAAGAGCAACACTTCTGTCGCGTGCATCTTTTACACCTACATTATAATATCATTCTACTTCTACAGTCTCCTTGTATTTCATTTTAATAATTTTGTATCCTTGAAAACGTAAGTTCGGATTTGTGTACTAAGCTGTTGGTATGTAACCGAGATTATCTTACAATTCCCACCTTACATATCATTAGTCGACAGAACCTGTACTGGTTTTGCAAACGATTTACGTAATTAAGGAATATCTACTCACTTTTCTTAATAGTTGGCAGCCACGCTCAGTTAACGTAGCCCTGGCGTCCGGGTAGTCAGCCAGAGCCTCCCACAGGTCTCTTTTCGCCAGGCAAAATAAATCTGAGTACCCCAGCGCTCGTACATTCGCTGTTCTTCTATTACCAGTCCTGTTTCCAGCTATTTCTAAAACGCTGACTTCACCAAACACTGAACCGGCGCTGAGTGTCGCCAGTACGGTTTTTCCATCATCAGCGACCACCTGTAGTCGGCCTCTCTTAACAATGTACATCTCCTTGCCGACGTCGCCCTTCCGGCAGATGTAGTCTCCGGGGCTGAAGACCTGCAGCCGCAGCTTGAGCACGAGCGCCTCTAGCAGTCCCGGCTCGCAGTCGTGGAAGATCCGCACCTTCCGAAGCGTGTCCAAGTGCACACGTATAGCTATCTCAGCCTTCAACTTGTCCGGCAAGGAAGACAGAACATTTTCCTCGTCCAGTGCCCCGCTCTGGGCCCAGGTGTACGCGAACCACCGAATGACTCGGGCCTCCAACTCACCACTCACTTTCCTGAACGCCATGTACTGCTTTACGCCGTCCATTTTATTTTGAAATTCCACCCTAGCTACGTTCATATTAGAGATCATCGATCCGATGTTACCAACTATGGTAGCAAATATTAAAACTCCGGCTAGGAAGTCTGCGACCACGAACAAATACTCGGCGTCTATTTCCGGCTGAGGAGTCTCGCCTATCGTCGTCAGGGTCAACGTTGACCAATAAAAGCTGTAAATATATTGATGTGCCAGTGACTCATTCCGCGTGCCCGTAAGATTATAAACCCAATTGTCTGAACCGAACCCGATGGCGTAGCTGATAGCGAAGTAAAGACAGGCATTCCAATGTATAAGGACTAGTATCGCCATTACGACCTGAAAATACATATTTTTTCTCATATTAGGAAAGTTGGTTAATTTGAAACGCAAAACATAGTAAATGAAACAAAATGAAGTATTGACCTTACATATCCTGAATGCATTGGGATAACTGGTGGCCGTCTCGGTGCGGTCGAACCACTCCCACATTCGAGGGAGGCGAAATAGTCTATTGAGTCGTACAATTACAGGGCACGGCAAACTTTTCTGGAACAACAAATATTGACGCTGAGGTACTTACGTCTGACGCACTCTACACTCTCCAATGGAATTTTACTTTCAGTTTCAGACGTTCTCCTTTTTTTTCTTGGAAACGTTTTTCCAACTTAGTGCATACATACTTACATTATGACAGGTTCTAGGTGTCCACCAGTAGTACGCGATGTCTGTGGGTAGTAACGAGATAAGGTCGTATTTCCATGAGTTCGCCTGCAGGTAGTGCTTCCTTAGCATTTTCGAGTCTTTGACCATTAGCCCTTGTTCTAAATAACCTGCAATAGGGTAAAATATTCGCATCAATATTTATTTTCAAATTAAACTTATTGAAATCGTATAATACGCTTGGCACATAAGGTCGTTAATTGAATGTTTGACGTGCTATCTATCGTTCTCGTGTTGAAGTGAGCTAGTAGGGCGTAGTGTTTGTTAACGTGTTAGCTAAATTTGATGACGCAAGGCGTGGCCGCCCCGCGTTCCTATCAAATTTGTGGATTTGTTAATGCTATAGGAGAAAAAACTGGAGTAAGCAGCCTTTTATCGTACTTAGATTATAAAACTGCTTTTGCCAGAAAATCTAAATTCGCAACAGCACAGCTGCATATTTTTAAATTAGAATTAGACCACAATTGGAGAAACCGGGAACAAAATATTAATATTCGCTTTTGATTCAATCGATTGGTACAATGTATGCACAGCTCGCAACGCACCAAATTCATGAAATTGCCAATTCGCCATTATTAACTAAACAACAGTAAAAGTTAAACAACTCATTTGTCGAGCACACAATTAACACTTCTGAAATAAAATTACATTTTAATGAATGAATGAATACACTTCACGCCTTTTAATCCCAAAGCGAGGTATGCAGATGCACTTGCGAAGCAAATGCCCACGATTCACCAAGCGTATTTAAGCCAAAGTGACAGGGGTCGAGCCCATCACCGTTATAAGGTGAAACACACACACCATACGGTGTGTGTGTTTCATCAAGATATCATTCACAGTATGAGCGGTGCATTGCGTACATAGGCTATGAAGAAGAGTCCCATTGGTACATGTACAGTAGCCAGACTCGAACCCGCGGACTTTTGATTGCAAGTCGAGTATCCGACTAACTGGACCATAAACGCATTACATTTGAATCATAGTAAATTTTCAATTTATTGGTTGATTATCGTCTTTTTTCTTAACAATATACGTAATTGTATAGTTTTTGGAAGCTTTCAATTACAAAACATACATAATTCGCGTACATAATACTTAGTCTAATTGCCAAAGACTTCGACGCTATTAGCAAACTTTTTCTTTAAAATCAAATGTATTTGAAATAAACATTACAATCCGGCGACGACAAAAGAACAGAAGCACCAAAGAGTGAAAATTCATATCGTACATGGACAAAATGTCACAATACAGAAATAACTTGCAAGATGTCACCATTCCATTGCGGCGTTATATGTGACATCGATTGATTTACCTAATACAAAGTCCACAGTGGTCGTAGCATGGTGTATTTGCAACTTGTATCCATAAATATGTGAATGTATGTGTTGTGTGGCTCATGCCGCTCGTTAAGTTTTGAAACGAGACATGTGTTCGCCTTACTTCTGCTTGGAGTTGATCGATAGTGTCTGCTTACCTCTCTACGAGACGGGCGTCATCTGGTTGCAAACTTCTTATTACATCACTATAGAATATAGGTTGGTACGTTTGAATCATGTCAAATTTGAATTACTCGAGGTGACTGCACAGTGATTAAAAAACAAAAACGACGACGAAGAAAGACCCTCCTAAAGTTAGACTAGATAACTTATACTTACGACTAACTGAGAGGTTATGTTGAACAAGGCATAACTTCGGAATAGTTATAGAGTATGATTAGCAGTGGCGTGCATGCACACCATATAGGCAAAAAGACACTGCCTTCTCCTATAGCACCTTAGTATCTCGGTTACCCGACCTATTAATAGAGTTATTGCTAGATCCTTTTTTGTTGTACTCACGACATAGGCTAACGAAGGTCCTGTGTTTTGTTTATGAGTAGATAGGTAGGTACCTATGTTTTGTAAAGACCAGTTACCTATGCATAGGTGTCAATCCTTGTGGATTACTGCCTACCTTGTCGTAAAAGCCAGTGCACGCCACTGATGATTAGTATGATACTGTAACTACTTGGGGTATTTTCAACAAAATTGGCAGTTACTTAGTAAAAACGATATCTTTATGGCGTGCGGAAAAACGGGTTAATAAAACGCAAAAACCGGCTCAGCTGAATAAAAAATCTGTGGAAGAGGCGGGAGAGGTTTGCAGATTGAACATTCATGATTTCCGCACGACGTACGTATCATCCATCTACTTTATATACCAATATAATCACATAAAGCCACTAGTAATTGTCCCATTTTTTCGCTTTAGTCGTTCATCAAAACTTTTTGCTAAAAGGTTGTTGTTGGTTGTATTTGAATCCTTACAAAAAAGCTCATAACAGTCACGTCGCTTACGCTTATCGCTTATATTTGACAGGTACTTTCGTTTCTTCATGGCAAACCCTGTCTGACAGCTTTACGTCAATCGAATATCATACGATACTGTAAGCCAGAAACCGTTTCCGAGGGTTTGCGTTCGGTCCCCTTCCCTGTCTATCCTATCCTATTATTAGGTAATATTTTAAATGTGCATGTAAGTTTGTTATGCTTTCACGCAAAAACTACTGTATTAATTTTGGCTAATCTTAGTGGGAAGATAGATATAAATCTGGAATAGGATATGGGTTTTAATTTTACCTCAACGTTCCTACGGGTACGGGATAAACCGCCGGGGTACAGCTAGTACATTTCAATACCAACCTTCGTGCGCATGAACGACAGTGTCCATGAGATAGATAGCGTCGCAGAGGTAATCCAGCACGAACCAGAGCACCGTGAGGTTGTCCAGCTCCCAGAACACGGCGCGCCCGATCACGAACACCACGTTGTACAGGATGGCCAATGACACCACCGCTAACCACTGTTAATGTCAGCTTTATGTATCCATGTACAATAAAAACATTGTCGAAAGTCGTGAACCTCACTCAGCCGCGATATCAAACAACTTTTTTCAAGGAATCTTAGATCCAAAACGATATAAGATCTCTTCATACAATGCGGCAATCCGCTGCATTCAATGCGGCAATCGGCAGATTGGTAAGTTTGTATGTTGTTCAATTTAAATACGAAATCAGATATGGCAGTTTACTTTAATCATTGCTCATGAAAATATCAGAAAACGGTCTTCTTAAACAGACATTTAAGCTATGTTTTATCTTTCGTTTAGTAGTATTATAATATCTGTGACAGAGCTAAACATCGTAAGTTGGAAAAATCTTGTGGGGTTTAATCCCATAATAATATATGGTTCGTGTGTGACAGAATGTGTACATTCTTTAGACGTTAATTCCTAATCACTACTGAAATTTCAATAGTTGTCAGCGTCTGAGTTTAACAGAAAACAGCATTGCAACACTCGGACGTAATTGGGTGGCAGCTCTGCTGCTCCAAGCTTCTTATGAGGATATTATGCTTCTCCAAATAAGACTTATCTCATAACGCATAAGAAGCGGCCTAACAAATCAAAACACTTCACGCCTTTTAATCCCAAAGCAGGCAGAGGTACTTGCTAAAGCAAATGCCCACGGTTCACCAAGCGTATTTAACCCAACGTGACAGGGGGTGAGCCCATCGCTGTTATAGGGATCACACACCTTGTGGTGTGCGAGTTTTATCACGATGTTGTCCTTCGCCGTACGACCATTGCGTTGCATACATAGCCTCTGAAAAAGAGTCCCATTGGTACACGTCCAGTAGCCGGACTCGAACCCGCGACCTCCCGGTTACAAGTCAAGTATCCGAGGACCTGGACCACAGACGGTGACAAGCGGCCTAACAATAAAAAAATAATAGTCATATCGTGGTTTGTCCTCTTCGTATCTTAGCAATTTCAGCACATTAAAGTCGAATACTTGTTCTGTCCTTTTAAAAAAGAAGAAAGTGACAGCAACTCATAATCGTTAATTTGCTTGCATAAACTCGACATAACTATTGAATGGCAAATATGTATGATAGTAACTCACGTGGTAGTGTCCAGGCTTGGTAGGATCGAAGACGAGTTTGAGGCCACATAATATCCTAGACTTGGTGGCCTGGTAGAGTGGCTCCTCCGGGTCGGTGAAGGTCTGCGCGGCGAACTTGTCCAGGAACCAGTCCGGGGGCTTGTTCCGCCGCTCTCGGCTCAGTCTGCAGCGCAAGCTCTCCACCAGCCGGCCCAACTGTCGCCGGACCCAATTCCTACTTGTATTCACTTCACTAACAGCCTGCCGAATTATATACAATGTTATTTAACCACCAACCACAAGAGACACTAATTTTATCCAATACAAAAGACAAACCGAACTCCTTTAATTAAATTCCTATTGAAATACGATGTTTAGTCATACGCTCGTCAACACGTACCTACTACGTATAGGTCAATGAATTCCACCGCAGGGGAATTTCAGTCAGAGCAATTCTTGAATACTTCGCAATAAAGCTGTATTTCTTATAACATTATGTTGAGTTTATGGCGCCTATAAACTGTATCATTTCAGATTATGAAACATACAGCTGAGAATAAGCTAGTGTCGTCAGAGACACTCTTCAAATTCTGGTACTGCGTTAGCTAGTAACTTATTCACGGACGTCACACGTTTATCGGTTGTAAACGTTGACTAGTTATTTCAAATTTACAAGAAAGGGGGAATCTTGTCAATTAGCAAAATGTGTTACTAGGGTAACTACGGAAAGAAAAATTGATTCGCCCAACACGTAATTTCAATTAACCTACATTCTACTTGGAACTAATTAGGTGTATTGAGATCACTACATTATTGTTAATCAATCACTACTATTTTTAGCCGCACCTACATAATGTGTGTTATAGTTTTGCAAAAAAACATTAATGGCATTCGATGACTATTGTAAGTATCTTCTGATCGCACCGGACAAAGCATCAGCATAAACATGCGACTTGCGCAGGTAAATAAATGGGCACTTAAACAATCCGTTCTTAAGTCGTTTATGTGGCAATCACGCCATCAAAGGTTGTGGTCAATATGGTGGCGATGGGTAACTGCCGAAACCATCGCGCGCAAAGCATAATAAACAGTTTCCGTGCTATACGATCTTGAACTATATGTAGGTGTCTTTAACCATGACTGCATAGAATAATGACGTCGATTACAAAATCGTCACGACGCGTACCAATTTCTTTTTTCAGTTCAGTGTGAATTCGTTTCATTTTATCTTGAATTTAACGAGCAGTATTGAAGAATAAACTAGTTGTTTATATAATATATTAGGCTTCAATTACATAATGATCGATGGTCTTTGATCTTTATAAGTACCAACAATATTGAGCTTTGGCACAGCATCATTTAGCTCGTTTGAAATAGCGAACAGCTTTCGAAGTCAGAAGCAGGGTGCGCCTAGAGTGTGCTTCACGCGAAAGTGTTTTCAGTGAATGTTGGATGAATGTGGAGGTAGGTGATTGAGTTGTGAGAGCTTGCAGTGTGTTTTCATCGGTTGTTTAGAATTTTCTTTCAATCTCAGAAAAAAAGTTCCAAGTCTTGCACGTGTTGAAGCTTTGCAAATGGGCACAAAAATAGTGTATTTTTGTTGGTGTGTTTCGGAGATTTCGAAAATAAAAAAAGTGTGCGTACAGGTTCAAGCGGAATTTAGACACCGCTATTTATTAGCTATTACTGATTTCTTTTTAGAATCAACCTTGGTTTTATTATAAGACCAACAAAGTCCAACTAAGTAATGCGGACCTACATATTAATTACATAAAATGGTTTAAAACCACTGCCGTTGCGTCCTGATGTCATTTAATTTGGGCTAATTAACTGTGAAGTGCAGTGACGCCAGGTAGGTAAATGTGAGCAATTTTCGATTGAAATTACAGTGCATCGGGCTTATGTTAATTGTGTAGCCGGTATCTGCGTACTGTCATAGATTGGCGCACCTTTCAAACACCACTGCAAGGGAGACTAAACATTTGTTAGATAGGAACTAGACAGGTCACTAGGAACTTTGACTTCAAACCAACTGTATAGGTTCGTCGGCCTGCATCGCACAATTAGTTTCGCTCAACTTACACGTATATGAAAAACAAGGTAGCCACGACTGAATCAATTCTAATTAAACGTCGGAAATCATTAGTGCCCGTGGTCATGCGATAGGGAATAATTTTGAGGCAAACGGCGACCCTCCGCCCGCGTACCAATTGTTTGTTTGACCTAGAGCCGAATCGGCACACCCTACGTACACCGATAGCAGGACAACGAAATATTGTTTACTTCATACATATCTACCGTAATTGAAAACCTTAATAATATTCTATAGTAGAGTAGCTGTACCTTCCGAATTGTATTAAAAAGAAAACGCTATGTTGTCACAACAATTGATGCAACTAGTGAACGCTACTTGGATGTGCTAAAAACTACTTTGAGTTTTTGCTCCTTGTACGTACGTAGGCTAATATAACCAAAAATGTTAATTTAATTATGTTTTCATTCAGGAACATCATTATATCAGCCCACTGACGTACACTGCTGGACATAGGCCTGACCGATATTTGCCCCATCGGTATTTTGGATGAAAAGGTTTTACCCAGTTTCCCGCACCCATTCGAGATGGATACGGCGAAAACTTCTTCTCACACATGTAAACTATGATCTTTGTCTTGTCCATATTTATTTGTGAATTTTTCAGACCAATTTTATTACATGATCCACGGTAATTGCATAGTACTGAGTTCCTGCAATCTTTCAGTCATGACTATTATGTGAATATAATTTTAATAATAAACTATATAATTGAATTAGGTGACTGAGACAATATTTTTCACTTTTTTTTCAGACGGCAAGTCTAAAGTGAAAAATCGAAAATGCTTGGATACAGAGTGCACAACAGGCACACATTTGCTCAACAATCGAAGTAATAAATACACGTACATATAGACATCGAGGAGAATTGAGGCATTAAGGGGATGTCATGACCTCGATATTGTGCAGCGCAAATTGGATCGTACGGGGGATGACTATTTAACACTATAGAACAAAAAAAGCTTCGACAAAATACAAGAGTGTGTGTGTTTATTTAATCGCACTAGAAAGATCTGAAAATATAATCACCATTTAAATAATTTGAGTTATCTGAGGAATATGGGTGCATGCATAATACGTACGTACACATTCGCTACTTGCGTTTTTTTGCAGATACGCTTCCTACGTCATTCATAGGGACTGGAATTAAGATTCAAGTGGACATATCGGTGATATGCGGCCAAACTATAGCCCAATAACCCATCAGGGCATATTTTACGTATTGGAAGAAATTCATTCGGAACTCTAGTTAGAAATCGTCTGTAGTTTAGACTTCCCTCTTTTTTCTGCGCTCGTACAACGGATTTCCTGAGGGATCGATCACTCTTAGTTGTCACGGATGGCTGCTCGTCTGATCTAATGACAATTAATGCCGGGACACCTTAGGGATCTGTTCTCTTTGTGCGTTCGCTTTTCTTGGTACATATTAATAAAATTCATAAAGCCAATGTGTGAGAATGAAGCTGACGACACTATTAAAGAAAGTCACACTTCCAACACAAGCTAAAGAACCTTAAAACCTGCCAAGCGAATGCGCAGTTTGGGTCCTCATTTGGTAAAATTTGTTCTCGGAAAATGAGATTATGGCCTGGCTCTTTCACTTTTCACACTGTGTCCCTGATCCTCGGCGGATAGAATACATGTGTGACCGCCCCAGCCCAGCTTTTGGGGGTCGTAAGAGGCGACCGAGAGAATCCAGAGAACGGGCAGCAGCGCTCTCTGTGAGTTAAACCACAACACCACTGCACCAACCCGCCTACCAAGCGTGGCGATTATTGGCATTTCCCTCCAAATGTCAGAAATCCTTGGGGGAGGCCCTCGTCCTGTAGTGGACCTTATGTGGCTAACAGACTAATTTTCATACAACCGTTCTCATTTCTGAGAGTCTGAAATATATAAACGTGTGTGAGACTTACGCCTTTATTCATAGGTGCTACACTCGTGCGATGGATAAGGTTACCAAAGAACGGTAGGAACGTTTCCCTTTTCGCGAATGACGATTAGTCAATGTTGAGTCTCCGTAGTGAGTTGTATGGATGAGACTTTACCATAAACTTTTCCATCAATGGAAGGAGTAAATTGTTTCCGTTTGTACATAACACTATGATTTACCGTGAAATGAGTATAACATCTATCCATGGATGTATATAATTCTTATATTAAAGGTGTCTACGCGTTTTGGGTTTTCCAGAATTAGCAAGTTTGTATGAAAACTAGCCTATGGCTCGATTAAGTTTAATGAGTTCGTCGGTATTGCACCTCGATACAGATGCATAAAAATACCTAGCACAAGTAAAGTGCATGAAGTTCTGCTTTTATTCAAGTCACGAGTGAACAGGTACCTAATATTTAATTCCTACAAGACAGGGTCGTGGTCAAACCTGCGTTGCCAATTTGCAATAAAGTGTCATTATTTTTATGGTCCAGACTAACGCGGACTAGCTCGCTTGTTCACACATTTTTTAAGCGACTCCAAAAAGTAGTCTTTCTCTAATCGACCTATATGCTTTTTTATGTTTGTTCCGTTGTTACTTCGTCGTTTACAAACCGATTTCGATGATTTTTTTGTTGGAAAGAAGATCCTACTAATATTATAAATGCGAAAGTTTGGATGGGTGTCTGGATGTATGGATGGATGGATGTTTGTCCATCTTTAACGCAAAAAGTACTGGACTAATTTTGATGAAACTTGGCAGGATTGTAGCTTATAAACTAGAATAACATATAGGCTATAAAGTATCTATATTGGTAAAACAACGTTTGCCAGGTCAGCTAGTATTATATAAGTCAGGATTTGATGATGGCAGATCACAAAAATGGAGGGGAATTTTAACAAGACGTAGGGGCGACTAGTCCTGGTTGAAGTCGTTTTATTTTTCTTTGTGATAATTGTATAGGTTTTTGAATTGAGATAAAATACAAAATTGTAGTAATTTGAGTACCTTACTTGCAGTGAAACGGGTGAACAACTAAAGAAATAGCGCGAAAATGCAACGAACGTAATGATACTAATGAACAAGTGTGCTCCATCGTATCACATCGCTGAGTTCCCCTCAATTAATCGGGTCTGCCATCATCCAAGCGTGACTTCCTTATAATGGGACTACCCTTCTTCTTGCAAACAAAAAGGAAAAATAAAAATCTGTTCATAATCGACAAAAAATACATGCAAAAGCATATACATAGGTACACGGTCGATTTAAGAAAGAATTTTTTGAAGGCGCTTAAAAAATAGACTATCGATATATTATAATTCTTGAAGTTGCCAAAACGTTTCATGTATATGATCTTATCTGAAAGGAAGCCGCTCCAAAACGGCGCTTTCCACCAAATTGCCGATGTAAGTAATTAAGCAATTTGTTTTTTTTAACCCAATCTGAACAAGCGTCTGACCACCATCCTGCCTGATGTTAAGCAGAGATGTGGTCTAAGGCGGTATCAAGACTAAGTTACGACTATGTACAACATAACGTGTTGGGACAGTGCTAAATGAAAACCATTGTCTCTGGCCACATCTCTGGGCGAAACGCGACATACACTACGCCATTTATGTCGGCCGTAGCGCTTCTGAGAAATAAGTCGTTAGCTGCATGATATAAAACTATATGCCATAATGCGGCCGATGGGTCATGATAACAACACAAACACGCATGTAAGATAATCGCAGAAACACAACAATAAACGTCGGTGACTATAACCTATATACAATATATTATTTATCCGTATACATAATGTAACACGGGTTTATTTTAAGCCGTTACACTATTAACGTATACACATAACTCAAGAACGACTAAACCGTCGTTAATTTGGTTGAAAATTGGTGGGGTGGTAGCTTAGAATCAGGAGACGGACATAGGATACTTTATATCTCGATACCGAGGGTCGTGGGTTATAGAGGGTGTTATAGTTTGTATAACATACTGAAACTACGCGAATGAAATCGCGGCGAGTCCACTGGTTGCAATATATAGGTACTTGTGCCTATGCAGATAATTATTTCACTATATCCCAAATGATTTTACACATTACAAAAGTCTTGAATGTGACACAGTAATAACTCAGCAGTAAAACAAAATTAAAATACGTACTGGTGCGATATTATTCCGTACTCCCATTTTGGGCAACGTAAATACCGGACTCATATTTGGCACAAACACTTTTACTTCATGATAATTTCTTCAGTGGCACCAGTTGCGCGGCGTCTACCAAATGAATTGAGCCATTAGGCCGACGATCACCGGCGGAGATCCGTATCGCACTAATAGAAGCGACTCCCGACACGACACCGTGTTTAATTAAAGAAATTTACTTAACACGACTATACCAAACGACATCTTTAATTAAAAAGAACACGAATGTAGAAGGGTTGTCAGTGTGGTAGTTCGCGAGCGAATGCCGACTCAAGCGACAGTTGATAGTTTGGTGCGTGCGAAGCGCTCCAAAACAATAGGGAGGCCGCTTCCCTGTCTCGGCGCGGCTCCGGCCCAACGCGCCTCCGTTCTTGCTGTAAATACTTATTACAGCTACCGGCCACGACATCGACAGCAAAAGCAATCCAGTTAATTGTGCCCATTAAAGCTTTTAGTACATTACTCTGTCATTTACCTACCCGTGTACCTCATAGACAAAGTTTCATACGTATTTGCGCAAGCTAGTTAATATTCTATAGGAGAAAAGTCCTTCGAGGCCAGATTAGGAAAACGCTTGTTTAATGTTAATGAACTGCCGGACTACATTAGAACATTGGATGTTGCTTTCTATAAATTGTTCAAATTGTATTATTATTCGGACCCGTAATAGTATTATTATGAGGAGGTGAAAGAACTACGCCAATTCTATGTTACAACTTACCTCATCGAATGACTCTATGCCGTCTTCTGGCTGCTGTTCCTTGTAGTTGACTTTGGGAGGTTTCAAGGAGAGCGAGGCGAAGGTCTTCCGGTTGTGCTGGTGGCAGCGTGGGCTGCGCTGGATACCCTGCCCGTTGAGGCCGGACGGACCGGCGCCGTGTTGTCGGGACAGGGTAAACACTTTGCTGGTACAACCTTCACGATATCTGTTGGGACGCACTTTGTTTAACTCGAGTTGTATTACGGCGGGTTGGGAGAATTTTAGTGTTTTTTTACTTGGTTTATCTTAATTGATGCAAAGTGGAGAATGTATTTATATTGATAAACAATAAACACAGTAGAAATATAGATTTTAGGATTATTTGTGATGGGTCTTTGCAGGACTTTTGGACCCAACTGGCAGTGATGTTTCATTGCGTATATTGTCTGTCTGTCGTATTAGATTAGTATCAATCTGGAGCGCCTTCATGATTGAAATTCACCATCTCCTCAGAAGAAAATACAAGTTTTTCCACATTTTGGGTAGATCGTTTCTGAATAATAGGGGCCTTCTTAATACACTCGGGAGCAATGAAATCGAGTCAGTTTACTACTGGTTGCAGTAATACAATGAAATCGAGTCAGTTTACTACTGGTTGCAGTAATACAATGACTCGATTTCATTGCTCCCGAGTGTACATGAATAAGATCACGATCATACTGTTCGGGTAGATGTCCTGTCTTCATCATCATCAGGCATATGACGACCATTGCCGTACGAAGGCTTCCCCCAATGATTTCCATGATCATTGGGGGGGGGGGAATGTCATGTCTTTGAGGTCGTCAAACCTATGCAGTTTTTCTTGTGGTTTCTAACTCCGTCAATTGAGGCTTAGTTCGACAAATTAAGGGAAGTGGTGGTTTTTTTGAGTAGGTACATTTTGGGAGAAAGGAGTCATAAGGGGACGAGAATATACGAAATAAAGGGTAGAACTTATTAAAGATCTACTGGCGTTGGTATTAAGCTTACGTATTATATAAGTGGTCATCTGGCACGGTGGTGGTGGAGCTCCTCTGGTGTAGCGGCCGGCGGGAGTCGCCACGAGTCGCGGCCATTATGTACGCCCACATGGCGCCGCTAGCGTCTACGCACTGCCCTCTCCATATCTGTCAATTATTGTTACATTGATACCATAGTAGAATATTATATTGGAGTAGACAGTGCATTTAGGTCCAAATTGTATTTTAATCACTCTGCATTGTAGAGCACCTCGCTGTCACTGTACAGGATGACCCATGACGAGCCTATTTGAAATAATAAAAAAAAAAAACAAATTAATGAGGTTGTGATGTACCTCAGCTGAAGTTGACAGCCGCTGCATATTATAGCTGCCAAACAAACACAGAGAGGGAGGTGACGAGGCAGATGACAGGCATTAGTGGCATCCCAACAAAGGTGACGATTGCGAAACTAACATTAAAATAAATACTGACGCTCATTTTATCAAATTTACTGTGTGAAAAAGCGGCATATTATAAAAAGAACCGCGCACCACGTGGGAATCATACACTGATATCCAAACTTTTGTTAACTTACACCAAAGCTTTTGCTAAGGTAGGTATCGGGGAAATAATCGTGACGTTTACAAACTAACACAAAACTGTAATGTAAAACAATAGAACTTAGCAAACCTCAACCATGTATGGAGTGAAACGTTGGGCCGCTTCAATGTCAATGATACAACTTCAACTGAGAAGTTCATGTAAGTTCGGTTCTGAGTCGTAGACAATTAACGATTCGAAAAAATCGCCAGGTACAGTTTCACATAGCCCTCCATGACTTCAGCTAACGAAGTTGAGTCAAAGTGAGCACTTCGCGCCTAACTCGATGATACGATGTATCCGACCTATTGATTTTGCGTAAAACGTAATTTTATTGTGCTGCATTTTATGGAGTTCGTCATGGACGTGTAGGCCGAAGCAAAAATTAAGTGCCAAGTGATGAACGAGGTACAACGGCCACAAACATTATACTTACATTGTTGTCATATAACGATATCATACCGCTTTAAACGGGAGCACCATGTTATTTAAAAGCGTTTATTTAACTTGCAATGTAATGTATGTATATAAGAACGGGTCAAACCTTTCCACACACATTTTTTTTTATCCGAAAACGTTCCTGTTAGATACGATTCAAACACAAGAATTTGCTACGCTGCCTCTGCTTATTCTTAGATTTAAAAGACGTGAAGTGCTTTTTTATTACAAAACATAAGACCACGTTCCATATTGGACGGAATATGAAAGATTTATTTAAACTCGACTCTTATACATGTATCATCATATCTTTCGCAACTGTTCTAAAAATCACCAAGAAAGGGAAGCCAAATTCGAACCATTCTCATAAAATGTCTCGTTATTTAAGGCAAAGTTACTCTATGCATAAGATAATGATTTGAATTCTCTGCCATTCCCACGTCTTACTATTAATGCACTAGTGTAGATAGCAGAACACCCGGTGTATTCCGTCATGCAGTTTATTTTGTTACATGACCTAACAGATATTATAATATTATGGTATGTAAATATCTGTTATTGTGTTACCTTAGCGTAATCTTACTAATATTATAAATGGGAAAGTGAGTTTGTTTGTTTGTTCTGCTTTCACGCCGTAACTACTGAGCTCGGCTTAACAAATACAGTCGAGACACTAATAATAATAAAATCCCACATACAGGCGGTCATCCATTCAGGGGGTGGTCGCGCCCAGTGTTGCATTATTTCAATAATATACATATACGTATCAAAGGTAGCTGGGCTATTTCTAAACTATACAAGTTTAGAAATAATCGAGTGGGATCACTTATCGTTTCCACCCTGGATATAGTGTGTAATACCTTTACTATACACAATTACCCGAGACTGCTTTTTGCCTTTCATTTTTACCGCAATCCCGTGGGAATTTCAGGATAGCAAGTAACAGAACAAGTCCAATCTCACATCTTCAATCTTTAACAAAAGTCGTTTAGCGGTTTGACTGAAAACGCAACAGACAGTTTTTCAGATATCCTTTGTGCCCTTTTCAAAACATTGTGCTAATTGAACAAAATACCCAATATTAATGGCTGTTGTTTTGTGGGAGAAGTAGGCAGGGGAATCGAATTCACTTTTTATGCTGAACTCCGAGAATTAGCTTCGGTCGGGTTGTTGGATAAACGTACGAACAAGTTCGCGTACCTACTTATGACTCGATGGCTGATGATTAATATTATGATATGATGTACCGAGAAAGCTCAAACTTAAAACATCAAACTCACCAAATGGCTTATTATTAAACGAAAGCTAAGAAAAGAAAGATCCGACAAAATATAAAAAGATTTCCTCCTTCGGGCAAGTAATCAGTCAGGAAATTAATAAAAAGTTTAAACTCCTCGTATGATTTTTGCAGAAAGGAATACGAAAAAAAATTCATTTAACCAAATGAATATGTTACCGGGTATTTGTGACCAGTGAGATAAAACAATTGATTGGATTTAACTACTGACTCCTGATAACTTGATAAGAAGCCCGCTGAGCAAATAATAGGTCGCGTATATCGGGTGCCGTGAATTGATTATATTATTACTCATATTTCATTATTTAATATGATGTGGCACTACTTACACAGGAGACGAATTTACTTAGCTTTATTTTCAGTATGATGTATATACCTAACAAAGTAACCTCTAGCCCTTTATTAACCTTTAACTATGGACGTGCGGTCTCGTAGACCGCTAGCAGTTTGTGATTTCTGTACCCCTCCGTTCCCCTGCGCGCATCACGTCTGTGCATCTGTATAGCTTCAGTTTTAGTAGCTAAACGACGATCGGGACGTTAGGTTGCGTCGCTGGCTGCGAACTTGGTGAGTTATATCCCTTTTAATTTCTTCGGCGGTCTCTGAGACCGCACGTCCACGTTTGTGTAATGAATTGAGTTGGCGTTGATTTTGTTGTTTTCAGTATTTTGCAATAAAAATGACGGAAAATTACAGACCAAGTACTTCTGCATTGAAATGGAAGTCTAATTTATCAAATCCACCAAGTGCAACCAAATTATTGCACTTAGATAATTCTAAATTTGACGATAAACTCCAACACATGTTTTTAGATTTGTGTGTGACGTGTTTTGGGTCCTGATATGCCAAATGAAGAACTAGCAACAGAAAACAATGATGTGCCTAAACGTAAGATGCGTAGGCTTTGTCCACAAAAGATTAAACGAGAGACAACTTACACTTGTGTGGGTTGTGGACAGCCCATATGCCTTCAGTGCTCTAAGCAAAGACTGCCAATAAAATGGACAAGTTGAGGCATTGTTGAAATTTTCAAGTTTTATGTTGAGAAGCTAATTTTATGTTATTTTTATACTATGTTTTTTATATTTTATTGTAAGTCAAGTTAAAGTTAATGTGAAAGATTTTTTTCTGAAATATTGTAACCTATGAGTGATCTCAAGTTAAAAAGTCTGAAAAGTGCCTAATACTGTTACATGATAAGATTTTCTAAAGAATAAATAAATATATGTGTGTATTTTGTGTTTAAATTTACATTTAAATACTTATAAAGGGGATATGATAAAAAAAAACTAGTATGTCAGTAACATAAAAGTGTGTTATCCGACCTTTGTATATAGCGGTCTCTGAGACCGCGCGTCCATATCAACGTAACAAAAATTTAACGTCCATAGTTAAAGGTTAAGAAGCTTCGGTGGTGACGATTTCTGGTACCTTCTGACCTCTGCTGAATCCGTCACGGCGATCATTTTTCAAATGACAGCCACAGATTCAAAACGAGATGTTTCCAGCAGCTTAATAGTTCCATGATTTGATGACGCATTTCGGCTCTCATTGTCGGTCTTTCCGCCCGCCCCACAGTCCGCCCTGCCGGTCTAAGTAATAGCTCCTCTCTGCTAAATTGTTGGAAAATACTTGACTTGAATATTAATAACCTTTTAATCGTGGTGCCTTGCGAAAATTATTCAAACCACATTAAGTTAACAAGAGTCCGCTTTCGATTATTGTTTCCCTGTATTGATTTCGGTTGGTATTTAAAACTTTTAAAGATTTTCTTTTTCTATGTAATTGAATATACATTTGTCACGTTCCACGTTATTCACATTAAAATGAGTACAGTCAATGTTTGGCCACGGACTGTATTAATGCAATTATATACTAATTACATCAAAAATATTTTGTTTCTAAATTCGATTTTACAATGGTGCAACCAGGAGAACATCAAAACGTAATCCGTTTTAGGTGGACATTCCATGTACGCGAAGCAAAAGACTTACGTTAATTTTCATAGAGCGAATCGCCAGGATATGGAATGACTTGTCGCAGTCTGATTCCTGCACAGTATAATCTATAGGTCTTCAAGTCACGGATGAATAGGTACCAAACAAACAGGTAGGTATATAACCAATTAACAAGTGTTCTGTATCATAGACCACATCGCAGGTTAATATAAGGCAGGATGGTGGTTAAACGCTCGTTCATACCAAAATACAAAAAATATGATGGGTCAAATTGCACTTCTCC
The DNA here is from genome assembly GCA_012932125.1 of Conopomorpha cramerella. NCBI lineage: Eukaryota > Metazoa > Arthropoda > Insecta > Lepidoptera > Gracillariidae > Conopomorpha > Conopomorpha cramerella. Next base: position 54,729 of record SJJU01072144.1, read on the forward strand.
ACGAAAATGTTCTCCGATAATAATGTGCACATAACCAAGTCCTTCCCGAAAGTAACCTATCCCATTTTTTATACCGTAAATATTTAGCCGTAATTATTTCACAATAGTGGCCGCCTCGCGATTTCATACACGTGGTTCCAGTCATTCACACAAAGTTTAACACCAACATTTGAGTAAAGTCCATTGTTTCAATATACGGACTTTGTCCGCTGCCTAGCAAACTGCTAATATAATTTTATAACAAGTAACAGGTATTACGGAGGGTTACTTATGTTATACTTTTATTTCATTAAAATATGTACAATGACATTTGCGTTAAATAGTATTAAACTTTTAATACAACATGAATACAACATCCAAACTTTTGCGTTTATAGTATTAGTAGCTTTCATTGCTTAATTAAATATGTATCTTATGTACTATTACGATGTAATATGTACCTCTCCCTACTCCATATTTTCTATTATAAATATTTTGGATATTTATACTAAAGTTTAATGCTTCCACAAGTGAAGTTTGGCTATTTACAATCTTCGCAATAATGTAACCAAACTAGTGACTAGATTTCAGAATTTTGACCAGTCATAAGTCAAACCTACATACTTCGAACAATCTACAAAATGAGAAAACAAAAATAATTGTACTCATAAGTGGCAACTCTAACATTGTTTTTCAATACTAAGCCGGAACCTATAACTTACCTACATCCGAGTCGTAACAATTATAGTAAGTACCTATGTCTTCATTTTTTAAGATTAAGTACAAGCGTTTGGCCACCAAGCTGCCTGATGTCTGCACAAAATCGAAGGTACACCAGTATATTGTAACGCTGCCATTCATATTTAGGGAAATAACTAGCTAAGTAGCTACGAATCGTGGGTACTCTATCTATGAAATTTATGCTTCTGGCATTGTCTACAACTTGCAGCGGGGATGGTCGGATGCGCTGAATGACTTCGTGAACAAGGAACCTACAACCGTGCCTTTGTTTACTTGTCGGTACATTAATAATAATGCAAACTTGACTACGTAATAGAGTAAATAGGAAATCATTACGAAAGTCAGAATCATACCATGCCGTGACAAGTGTTTGGCTTCTTTCTAGTTAGCAAACTCTCTAAGGCAAACCGTTTGTTTTCAAGGGTACCTACAACATAAAACATACATGTGGGACGTAGTACGTGTATATAGAAAATGTGAATGTGAGTATGTTTGTTACACTATCACGCAAAACGTACTTGACAGAGCCTAATGTACACTATCCAGGATGTATTAGAAGTAACATAGAAACACACACACATATACCGAAATCCTTACGAGAACAGATCGTGGTTATACAATCTATATATGTAAGAATAACGCCGCTAGTACAAAATAAGATTTAACAGAGACATTGTCTTGAGTCCGCAATCGCCCAACATACTGGCCTAAAACGGATAGTCATCGTGGTATCATAGTTACAGGCGATCCTGATCCTAAAATAGTTTTTTTTTTCAGTTTGCAAGATATGCAAATTACTTACAAATAGGATTACTTAATCTGGGTCTAGGTTCAATATGTAACGGACGTGTGTGTAGATACGTTATGTAGATGAGGTGGATGGGTAGGTATATCCAAGAAAATGTAAGTACAATTAAACCAATAACATCACTTAGAAATATTGACACTGTAATTTGCATTTTTTTCTTAATGTACATAAAATAAATACACTCAAGACGTAATCCACAAAAGCGAATTTCATAAACCGTAGGATCACAAAGATTGTTGTTTAGAATGTCATTCATTATGGTCAGTCATATCATTATGGGCATATAATATTGAACTGTAATAGAAGTCTGAAAGGAATTATGGGGTCGGGGGTATCACAGTGGTCCAAAAGATACCGAGTTGGATTAGGCTGCAAGGTCATGGCTCTAGTTCAGGCTCTGGTTAGCGCAGATAATGAATAAAGAAGTACCATGGTGCGCGGTATTTGTACGCGTGGTGCGGTATTCGTAGTCAACATCTATGGGCACTGTGTAGACGTTTAACATCTAGCTCTAAAGTACTGTGTAAGATAATTTTGTTCTCACCGAAATAGGAAGGTATTTGGGTTGTTTGTCGGGAGGAACCGGAACGTGGATGAACAAGTTTAGTATGCTCCATCGTAGACCACATAGCTGCTTAACATCAATAGGATTGGGTTCATCGGGTTAAAAAAAACCTGAATAAAAAAAACTTGCGGTACCCAAGACTAGCAGCTATGACAGCTGAAGAACAACCTTCATAAAGTTGTTATAGTCCCAAGATTGTGGGAATATTGAAAATGTTGCGTTAAAAGAGGCAATATTATTTTATAACAGCCAGTGTGAATAGTGGACATGTACACCGAAAACTTGACATTTTCATGATAATTCAATTCCACCATAAAATAAAATACATGGACCGTTAAATAGTATTTTATATTATTATATTATACGATATATAACCACGGAACTGTCGTTTAGCGAGAACGACGGCACTTCGCCGTTTATTGCACCTTATCTCTTCGCGTAGCAAACACACATTCATTTATTTTTACTCATTCATACTATACGATATGCTTGTGGATATGTGATTGATAGTGTGTAAATAAATAGGTACGTACAGAAAAGAGAGAATGGACTTAAAGCCAATAAAACTAAATGGTAAATTATTACTGTATGTGTTACGTAGCTGTGAGTTTATTTACCGAGACATCTCAGGCTGCAACGACACCAAGGAACAGTAAATTGAAAATCTATTTGGTTCAATTAAGCCCCCAGCTGTGGTAATTTCCATTAATCGGCGGTTCAATTCTTTCCAGGCGCGGGGTGCGGTAAAGAGACTGCCTCGTAGCCTATTAAGTAATTAAGCAACAAGAATTGCTCTCGAGTGTCAACTCATGCCACCAACACTTATGCTACTTGTGAAGCCTTAAACACAAAAACTGCATTCCAGAATTGGAACATAAAACACTTTCCTACAAACTTTTGCATACACTGTTTAATTTTCCATTAGAAAAATATGAAACGTAGTAAAAGGTAAATGATGAATGAAATGATTAAAATGAGGTGTAACAAGTGGTATAGGGCACGGCCTACCTTAAGGGAGTCATACGAGCGCGGCGGCGAGGCGGGCGCGGCGGTCGCGGCGGGCGGCACTCCGCTGCGGAGGGCGGGCGGCACACGTCTGACGGACTCGCCGCCTCAGCTCACCGGTAGCTTTAGCAACTACTCTTCCATAATAGCTTATTGCGTGTGTAAAGGCTTCTGGTGCTTTCTGTTTTGCGGCACCTCGGTGGGCAGGCCTTAAACTTGAGTTTTCGTTTATCATCACAGTAGCTACAAGGCAGATGACCGAATTAAAGAAACAGTAGGTAACAGTTTATTTCAACCACACTTGGAAAGATTCGCAGAAATCATGAACATAATGATACAAAAAAAAAACTGACATAGAAATAATACTACACATACAAAAACTTTCTAAATTACGTGTCTGCTGATGTAAACTATGAAACTACAAAACAATTGAGTTGGCGTAGGGAATTTTGGCTAGGCAACCGGAGAATACTCTTGAAAGTAATAATAGAGTTTATTAACCTCAGACAGGAAACGGTTAGCTAAATTGTCCCCTCTGTAATGTACACAAGCTGAAAGGTTACTTTAGTTTGCTCACTGTTTGCAAATTAATTTAATGGACAAGATAAGGAGCACGGGGCTTCCTGAAAGTTGAGCGTTACCACGGACATGTAGGCGGAGGGATGATTGTATGAATGTAGGTGATACTAAAGGAAAAGGAAGAACAACGAAAATTTGATTAAGTATATTAATAAGTCGGTCTTCTGTAGAGACGTTAAAATTCAGTTGTTGTTTATATAATGTACTATTGTGTAAACTCTATTTTAATTGTTATCGACGAGCACTATTAGTATCCAGGCGCCTAGGGGACAGACCAAGTTACGTCGGACTCAAACCCTAAAATGCCCTAGAACCACCCTGAAATCCCACTCAAAGAATTGGGAGATTAAGATGATGGAACATTGCTTACTATAAACAAATGTGTATTATGTTAAATAAATACTACATCAGGTATGTATTCTCCGACAATTAGCCGCGGAGATTCTCTATATTGATATTTCGGATTAATCCTTTACGACCTCGTTAAAAGGCGTACATAATATATAGATTTTATACACAAATCTCTTAAACTTTCTCTAGATTTTTCACATGTAACTAGATAAATCCAAGACTTATGGAGAAAATATTCCATTAACAAATTAGGTACTAGTATTCACTAAGGGGGATTATTTTACGAGAAATATGACAATATTTTAGGTATAAAGAAAACTGTACACTTTTCAATCTCAAAGAGGGGTATCCCACAGTACACCAAGGGCCACCTATCACGTTTTCAACTCAACGTCGTAGGGGTTGGTCACGCCGTGTAATACGAGTTTCGCCACGATGTTTAATTTCATCACATGAGCGTTGCATAGCGTATACTGCGTGTAAAAGAACCTCGATCAATGGTCTTAGATACGTTGTTGGGTTCGTCAATATGAACAACTTTTACTATGGCGACAAAGCGGGTAAACAAAAAAAAATAATCTCGTTGAGCTGCGTTGAGAGATGAAATTTTGAATGGGAAATGATTTTCTTTTATTTTCCCCGCAGTTTCGCGACAGTAAAAGTTGTTCATATTGATGAGCCCAACAACGTTCTAAGAACATTGCTCGGGATCATTACACGTCTAGTACGAACCCAGAACCCCCTTTTTATACGAAGTACCCAACACTGAACCGCAAACGCTGTTACGGGTTTAATAATAAACGCGGTTTATCTTTTTTTTATATACATATTTTACAACAACACACACATTGCCGTCATCCCAGGTTAAGTAGCTAAAGCACTTGTGTTATGGAAATCAGACAACGAGATATTATATTTCCTTATATTTTTTTCTAGTGCTCCGTTTTGCTGGATTATTTGTTAGATCGACCTATTTTTTCTTCCAGCTCTATTATCTAGACGATATGTAATATGGAATAGTAATATTGATTTTTGAACACAGAAATTTTACATTTCCTATGTATAAACATATTTTTAACATACACAATTGTGTATGTTAAATATAAACATTCGTCTAGTACTGTAACTGCAGTACTGGAAGCATCAGCTTTCAAACAAAAACAGGATCATCCAAATCGGTTCAGCCTGTCAAAAGTTTTGAGGTAACGAACACAAAAACAATCGTCGAATTGAGAACCTTCTTTTATTTTGATGTCACGATGAACGCTTGTTCAATGAGCAATGAAAAATAAGTCGGTAAAAACTAGAAAATTTCATAACTCCGTAATTGGTATTCGTAGTTAAGACAGGGCAACATCTATGGGGACTGTGTAGACGTTTAACGTCTAGCTGTGAAGTACTGTGCAAGATAATTTTGTTCTCATCCTCGAAATAGGAAGGTATTTGAACATCAAGTACGGAACAATTTTGCCTCTTTGAGATTTTGTAAGTATGTATACATGTTTGTACGGTTCGAACTCGCCTATACCTAGAATGTAAACAAATAGTGTGAAGAAAAACTATAGATTTGTACCAGTGTATTATATCTAGGTATAACAATAAAAGAACAGATAATGTGATGTCGGAATGTATTCAGTAAAAGCACATTAAAAGTATAATACTTTCTTACATCACTATAAATAATACATAACAACAGAAACAGACAAGTTTATTCATTCTTGTAACATTTTGTAATAAATTGTGATTGTTCAATATACATACTTAAATAGGCACGAGTATAAAGTGACATTAATTTATTAAAACAAATATATTGTAACAAATGATATAACTAGAAGTACATTAAGCTTCAAAATTTATTCTCTCAATGAAGCTAGTCTAATCTAATACTAAATACTCTTAATGTAAAATACCACTTTTGCACTTCGATTTTTGTGACAAAATATGTGTTTGGCTTCGAATGTATGAACTATGCCAACTGTAGGGTAACCAGTGCAGTAAGGCTTATTATGTATCACTAATAACACATAATCCACGGATTAGCAAGTTAAACGGTGTACATAAAGTAGTTATCTATACATATCTATTTTATAAAAATCAAAGCCACTTTTCGTTGTCATTCCATAACTCCGGAACGGGTGGACTGATTTCGCTAATTCTTTTTTTGTTGTGCTTATTATATATTATAAATGACACCAGAAGGTTCTTATGAAAGAAAAAAATTACACCCACTGCGGGGCCACCCTAGATATTCATATTAATAGTTAAGACAGGACAACGTCTGTCGAGTCCACTAGTATACAATAAAACTCGAAAGTCCTGACTGATTCATCACGGACTCATCAAACCTTTGACCCTAGGAAGCTGACATATTTCACAAGCGTTCCTTTTATGATGATTAAGTCAGATAAGAAAGGATTTTTTAAATTTCATCTCCTAAGAAAGTAAAAACGGGGTGTAAAAGTTTGAAAACCGATAATTTTAGAGTTATGTTTCTTAAACCCGATTGTAGCATTTTTGATAGAAATTAAAGAACATGTATTTCACTTTCTTTTTCACTTCCATCCCTAACCGACTTTAACTAGCGATGCGAAAAAAGGCTGAAATATTACTAATTACTACTCTAGGACGTTCCATCATCGGCTTACCTACTTTTTCTGAAAGAATGCAACAAGTGTATACAAAGCTATAACGTCATGTATTTTCGTTATCTTTTTAGTCAGTATTAGCTTATATGTACGCCTAAATAGACACAGAAAGGTTAAGTTAGATTATCTCGACAAGTTTATGATCTAGGTACTCTGTGAGAAGTGAAGAGTTGGTGACAAATGAACAAAATTGCATTATGATGCTCCCAGTGGCACTGGAAAATTTACTGTTAGTAAATGTAAGGATTAATCGTGGAATTGCTTTGGCTCTAGCAATCGTCAGGAATCGCAGCTACACTTTTGCAGGGAGGCAAGACAACTCATGCTACCTTTAAGCTCCCATTAAACCTCACTAATGTCCAAACTCCACTCTGTGGCACAAGTGCTTCGCGATTGCAAGCTCATAGTTTTGGACGACATCAAGATGGCGCGTAAAAGGGGTTGCGAAGCGCTAAACCAAACTCTTAAGGATATCACAGGGAACGACGACTTAATTGGTCATTTAGCTAGAGACTTTTATCACATTCTGCAGGTAGTGCCGCCAGATGTAGAACTTCAATAAATGATATAATCTTGAAAGTACCTAGTATAATTGAACAAGAACACATAACAATACTTCATTTTTTTCGCTATTATATTGTCTTAAAAAAACAGTTCCTTATACTCAGCTACCACGAGATGTTTAGATGTGTAGGGCACAGAAAATGATGTGAGGCACCCGAAATTTTTGCTCACGGGTGTAAGGTTGAGCAGCAGCATGTACGTAGCAGGTACGAAGTGAGGCTATGTCCGGAAAATGTAGGACAGCCCCAGTTATTGTCCCCATAAGACCAGTTACCGCCTTTGATAGGCGAGGTGCTAGCAAATGGGACTCTTACAGTTGGTAGGTAAATATTTGCTACAGCGATGTCTATCAACTAAATCACAAATGCATATTATTAGAAAACAAGAAGCTTATCTATATTATATAAATATATATCATGGATTCAGATTTCTGCTGCAACAAGTAGCAAACCGATTACATTTCTTTGCTCGCAAATATATATTGCTCTTGCTTTGATTAACATCTAAACTCATACAAGAGGGTGCTAAAGAAATACTTTGTAATTAGGATGGAAGAATCAAGTATGGATTCACTATACAATGCCAAAAAGTTTTGAAACTTAAAAGAATAATGCTAGAACTCAGTTTTACTTAAAAATAACAAGTTCAAATCGCTACCTTTAGAGTTTAAAAGTAGTCACGAAACGCGTGTTTATAACAATCAAATTATAAATTTTACCCAGGCTATAATATCTCAGAAAATGAAAATGACATTCGAGACAAGTTTTCCCCTCTTTTAATTTTTTATACGAGCGATAATACGAGCGTAAAACATGTGTTATAAACATGATAAAAGTTTAATGAAAACCAAGCAATATGTTAATTAAAAACCAAACAAGCAAAATATTCTTACAAGTACTTCAGTCATTAATAAAATTAAATTTATTTAAAACAAAGCTGCTGGAATTGCCCATACAGAGTGAATATTTAATGCAGGAATAGCGAAGACCAGCTGATTAGGTAGTCACTGCTGTCGGAATTATTATAAAAAATTACCTAACCTGGTAAAAAGCAAAGCAGAAATGGGTATAACATGATATTTTTAAAAGAAAAGTTATTCCCACACATATTATTCCCCTCGATTTATCTGACCTGCCATCATCAATCAATGAATTCTCTAAAATAGACTACTACTACTTATAAAATATCTTCTTTTCAACAAAAAAAGAATCATCAAAATCGTACGAAGTCAATGAAAAATCACACCGAACTTGACAATCCAATGGGATCTCCTAATACTGCATAGTTCCTCTTTGAGGTTATCGGTTACTTTTTATCTGTCGGTACATTCAAATGTGTGTACCTTTACTAAAACTAAGCACGCATATTCAATTAGTTTTTGGAATATACTTGACAACTTTTCATGTTGTAGGTATAACTCTCTCTCACTCGTTTCACCAGTCACAGAGAAGGATAGAAGTACAAAATAACAGACTGTCATGTATGTTCTAAAATCTAAACTGTAGATAGATAAATAAATGCGTAATGCACGCAATAGATATAAGAAACATTGATCAAATACCTATCATAACTAATGATACTGTTTTTATTTGTGATATGATTATTGTGCCCAGTCATGTAAATTCCTAATTTATTTTCTTAAAAGCTATACAAGAGACTTACAATTAATGATTTAATCTTAGGTTAAGAAAGTCTGTTGAAAATAAATACAATTATTGAAATTGTGGAAATGCAAACGTATGATTTTTTTTGTTACAATTAAATGGTATCTAATAACTTAAGACATATTTGATCGGTTTATTATTACATGCTTGTAACGTTTGGTCAAAATGGTAATTAGAAATTCATACAACTATAAAAATACTTTCGATCACGTTAAAAACGCCTTATTTCTCTCAATTTTGATCAGATATTTACTATTTCAATGTACAATGGACATACCAATTTTCTTTTCTTAACATGCCTAATAGCATAAATGTCCACTCCATGTCACTCAACTCCTACTTAATTCATTGCATATTAACAGTGACGACTTGGTAATTTTGATAATTACTCCTTGTGTTTCTTTTAATTAAGTGTATTTACAATTAAATTCGCTCGCTATTTAGATTATGGGTGAAGCCTCATAAGCAAACGTTATCCTGCCCGCGAACACATCGCTTTAAGACAGACATAATAAGACAATGAGCTATGCAATATTGCAGAACCAAGCGATTTTTTTGCCTCTTGCATGCAACAAAAAATAACGCTGAAAATTACTCGCGTTCCCTAAAACCATACCACTATTCTAAGCGACGTTACTTAGAAAATCATAGCGGATAGTTCATTGCTTTCTATTATTGCTCTTTGACATAAATAAAAGACCTTAAGCGTGCTTATAACAACCAATTGCAGCGTGTTTTTTTTATATTCGCGATATAAAAAAAACTTTACTGAAGCACATGTAATGCCAGGTTGTTGAGTTAGAGTATGAATAAGGGTCAGTTATGAGAGACAGTCGGAGGCGCGCTGCTGCCGCCACGCCGCGTGGAAGCCGGCCGCAGAGTCAGAATCCGAATCGCCTTCGTCTTTGGAGCCGATCTGCGCCCGCGCCTGTGCCAAAGCAAAAAAAGGAAATGTAAGTTTCATGTCACACAGGGACGGCACGACCGGGAAAGACAGATTTTCACATACAGCGAAAATACGTATACGATACACATACATTGGTTCCGGCACCGGAATGCTCTCGGGCCAAAGTCAAAAAAAGTCAAAACGTTTATTTTTCATCATTATAAGTGCTATAACATACAGATATACAGTAGCATAACACAAAGCTTGATGAACGTCATTTATGACTTTAAAACAAAAGTAATCGTTCCCTTACTTATTTACTGGCCAGAAGAACTGGGAAGAAACTGGCATCTTTTCAAATCGCCAAGGCTTACTGCTAAGTATACTTAACATATCCGGCCGGATCACTAAGTCCAAAAAAAAAATTACAATAAATCATACGAATACGATTTAATCATAATCGCCTTAATCATAAAATTATTATAATCGATTAGTACAGAACGTAACTATTGTAATTTAATCATGTTTTATTAGTGTACTAGCTGTACCGCGCGATGTTACTCGCGCTTTTTTTTTTCGTTCCTGTGGGAATTCCGCAGTAAAATATAGCCTATATTACTTGGGGATAACGTAGCTTTCGAGTGGAAAAAGAATTTTTAAAAACGGTCCAGTAGCATTACAAACAAACAAACAAACAAAGGTTTCCTCTTTATAATATTAGTGTAGATACACACTACACTAAGAATATTATATTAGTAAGAAAATAAAAAAAAAATAAAAAAATAAATACACTTCACGCCTTTAATCCCAAAGAGGGGTAGGCAGAGGCACTTGCTAAATCAAGTACCCACGGTTCACCAAGCGTATTTAACCCAACGTGACAGGGGGTGAGCCATCGCCGTTATAGGGTTCACACACCTTGTGGTGTGCGGGTTTCATCGCGATGTTGTCCTTCACCGTACGATCGTTGCGTTGCGTACATAGGCTCTGAAAAAGAGTCCCATTGGTACACGTCCAGTAGCCGGACTCGAACCCGGGACCTCCCGGTTACAAGTCAAGTATCCGACCAACTGGACCACAGACGCTCTAAGAAACTAGGGTTGCTCATAATATAATTCCTGATTAGCCTGACAACTGTATACCCGAGAAGTTAACGTCAAGCCGACATGGGCATCTTAATCCAGCGTGAAAGTACATGTCAATGAAAATATTTGTAAAATTACGTGACAATTTTTTTTCTATATTGTTCCATAGTCTATTATAGCTTTCCTATCACCTTATGCGAGTGATTTTGGAGAGTTACGCTAGTTGCAAAGCATAATACCCCCATCGCGTTTTTACAATAAGACAACCAGGAAAGGCAAATCGTCATCCATACCAAGTGGACATTATATTTACGTGAACCAAACGGGTTGCATCTATCTATCTACCAGTGGCGTGCCGTGAAATTTTCATCAGGGTAAGCTGTCTCCTATGAGTAGGTACATACGACACTAAAATAACATTAAGTAGGTACCAATTTTGTGCCAGACTACAAAATATTTCAATAGAAGATCACAACATCAATCACTAGTTTAGCAAAATTAATATCTAATTACGTTACGTTCCCAAAATTTTGCTAAGCAGCTGATTCAGGCGCTGTATGCCAGAAACAGAACTGAACAGATCGTTGTGGAATGTGGATGCCTTCCTCTTCCCAAAGCACTAAATACCTTAGTCTGCCTAACTAAGTAAATACACTAAAAAAACAATAAACTACCTCATAATACCTTGTGTTTGCTCCAAGTTCAAATAAAAACAATCCCGGCGAAATTCGTCCGCGACTCTGCACTTTTCACTCATATTTAGTTCAGAGAATCGACCCACATTTGTAAATAAACACTTTTATACACATCACTTTCACACCTTAGTCTCCATTTTTGTCTAATTTAATTATTAAAATAGGCGCGAATGAACGTACATAACCTAAAACAATGCGCTCCATTGTAAATAAACAATGCTTGCAATATGTCAACATGGCCGGCAACATCTCTCTCGCTCGCTCACACATACACTCTTTCTCTGTCGCACATATTTACGCACTGTCATAGCATTCTAGCCCTTATTATTCCAATAATGTATGAAAAAATGCGGAAGAAGCTGCGCTTACGCTGTGGCGTAAATTTCTCCATATTTTTCATAGTAACGCTCCGCGCTAATAGACCGAGGTGAAAGGGATGTATACAGAGAAAGAGAAAAAATAGGAAGCTTGAGGTCTAGCAGCTTCCCCGGGCTAGACGATGCAACGAAGCGGCAACGTCCCATGAATTTGTTTTCGTTGATGCGCTAAATACTATGTTTTGATTGGTTGAGGCGAAATTTGTGTTACCTATCGATGGAACGATGAGGCAACATTGCACGAATTTGTTTTCGTTGACACGCGGAATAATAGATTAATGAGAGATTAGTGTTTTGATTGGTCTAGAACGAATTTGTGTTTTCGATGCACATTTTAAATAACCGAAAGTCTGTTATTGATAAATTGCCTAATTTACAGTACCTTCGTGACGACTAAATGTGTTATAGATACCTAACTACGCTAATTGTTTTAGTCAATTTGTCAGGGTATGCAGAGCTTATTTGCTTCTATGGACGTACCGCCCCTGCTATCTACACACATCAAAAGTGTCTAGGGATCAAGAACATTTTTATCTCTAAAAAAATCTAATTTATTTAAATCAAATTAATCTTCTGGATTGGTCTCCTACCTAATTCCCCATGCATGTATCAATGATTTATATCCACATTTTGTATAAATTATGAATGAATTCAGTTTTTGTGAAATATATATGTAAATAAATGTACTTGATCCCTAGACACTTTTGATGTGTGTAGTATCATAGTGCGAAACGACAGGAAGGTGGAATGACTTGCCGGAGTTTGTGTTACCTACGCAGTATAGTCTGAAGGTCTTCAAGTTACCGGTACATAACTAATTAACAAGTGTACATCATCGTAGACCACGTCGCTCTTAACATCAGACAGGATGGTGATCAAACGCTTGTTCATAGCGTTAAAAAAATATGTAGGCTCGACCGAACGACACGCACTCTATACAGTCTCAAAAGTAACCTCAAAAGTGACTGTTTTTTTTTAATCACTATGAACAAGCGTTTGACCACCATCCTGTCTGATGTTAAGCAGCGATGTGGTCTACGATGGAGCACACTTGTTCAGTAGGTACCTATTTACCCGCGACTCGAAGACCTTCAAACTATACTGCGCAGGAAACAGACTCCGACTGTATAGAGAGCGTGACATTTCGTCCCTTTGACACCACCAGAATGACACCATTCAGGTCAAGTTCCAATGGCCAAATCGAACCAAACACTTGACAATATAACTTAAGCCTTAGCCTGTAAAGTCCCACAATTCATTATTGAAGTATTCGTTTTGTATGTAACTTAATCTGAGTGGTATCATTCTGGTGGTGTCGAATAGAAAGACGATGCATACCTGGTCAGGTGTGGATGGTGTGCTGCGGCTCTGGTGGCTGGCGAGCCCCTTCCGGCCGCTGGCCGCGCGGCGCCGCACCTTGCTGCTCAGTGGCGGCGGCATAAGCTTGTCGTCCTTCTGTATCACAGAGGATTGTATGTTATATGTTGTTATATATGTCCTTAACGAAGCATACTGAGCATTGGAAACCGAGCAGGTATACCTTTACCTTTTGACCGCCTGTTTTAATTTTATGTTTTACTATTTTGAATTCTGCTCTGATAATCATAAACTATAAATCACTTGTAGAATATGTCTGGCTGGATGCGAGAAGCCGAAAACAGATCACAGTGGCGTGCAATTGGAGAGGCCTATATCCAGCAGTGGACAAGTATGGGCTGATGACGATGATGATGAGAATATGTCCGATGTATAAGACATTGGCGGTAAAAAGGTTAAGGGTTGTATGGATGTGGTAGAGGCAAAAGATATTTGCCGGGATTGTGAAAAGTGGAGGTCGGTCCGTCATCTCTGTCTACCCCTCTGGCAAACGGGAGTGACGTATATGTACGTATGTATGTAGAACTTGAGGCAATAATATACAGCTTTCGTGATTATGTCACATTGTCGTTGGGGTTAGACAGTGGTGAGGCGCATCGATCAAGCCTCGCCAGTGGCCACCCTCGCGCCAACATCATACAGGTCGAAATAGGAATCATCGCCTTTGTATACTATTTTGTGTACTTCACAATATCGATTAAACGGACATGTAAATTTTTAGTATGTAACAAGTTTAGGCGAATTTTAATCTTGAAATGCCTGAAATGAGATATTTTCGGACTAATAGTGTCCCCAAGTATAATTTAGAAGTTGGAGCTCATTTTCATATAAAACAAGAAAGTTTTTATAGATTCTCATGACTGTTAACAAAGTTATCCTTACTAATATTATAAATGGGAAAGTGAGTTGCTTTGTTTGTTTGTTCCGCTTTCACGCCGTAACTACTGAACCGGTTGCTTTGAAATTTTGCAGACGTATAGTTAGAAATCCGGTTTTAATAATAGGGTACTTTTTATCCCGAAAAAAAATTATATTCCCGAAGGAAAACAAAAATATTCCTTTATACCGCAATATAACAGAAGTCCACGCGGACGGAAAGCTAGTATAACATAAATTACTAATAATTAAACATCTTTAGATATTGGTAAGAATTTTACAGAGAGACGTTTATTTCCTGAATTTCTTTCTGGAGGGAAAGTTCGTTTCTGAGAGTAAAATTATAATAAACTCCCGGCAAACATTTATTTTGCTGTAGAAATATTTGTACCTCGTGTAATGGAAGGAATACACCTTTTGAACCTTCCCTGGACTTCCACGTGTAATTTAAGACCAAAATTAGCCAAATCTGTCCAGCCGTTCTCCAGTTTTAGCAAGACTAACGAACATCAATTCATTTTCATATAATGTTATTTCCACAAAAGTAGCGCCATCTGTTGGAAAGTGCAAAAGACTCGAAGAAACCACGATGATGTTGAATGCAACGGCGGTTGTGGGATACACAAAACACAACTTCACCGACACCGTAGCTCGCACTCAATACCTTCGTGGTTCCACAAATGCGCGGCAGATGGCGCTGGAAGTATAATATTACAAATTGTTAAAGGCATTTTCCGAGAGTTGCTTATATCTTACCTACATCATGAACAAGTACAGTAACGGTCGAATATCGTTAAGTTAAAATAGTTCTTAAAAATACATTGTTAGGATTGACTTAATAATAATTTAATACAATGTAAAGTTATAAAGTGACCGATATAAATTATTGGAAATGTACGCTGTGTAACTGAACTGTTAGCAGTTGTTAGCTGCTACTTGCATTATAATTAAAACAATTTAGTCGTCACCTACCCATACATTATTTATGTCAATATTTCTCAACCGGTAAAATATCCACTGTCAAAAGTGACACTAATTAACCGGCCAATAGTTTAAGAGTGTTCTAAACATAACGACGGGCTACAAAAAAAAAATGCAATTAGTGACTTTCTAAATAAAGCGTGTGTTGGTGAGCAAGAAAAAGTGTGGGAAATATTGGAGGGCCAGGTAGAGAATGGCAGTTAGGGAAAATCAGTATTATCTGTTTTTTTATAGGGTTTAAAAATACAGATCACTATGCATTTCATTCATTTAGATATGGGAAATTTAAGTTATCTACCCATGGAACTGGTCGATATTAGCAGTAATATCAATATTAGCAGCAGTACAGTCTGAAGGTCTTGTCGCGGGTGAATAGGTACCTTCTGAACAAGTGTGCTCCATCGTAGATCACATCGTTGCTTAACATCGGGCAGGATGGTGATCAAACGCTTGTTCATAGTGATAAAAAAAATATTGAACCGCCAAAATGTGGAATGACTTGCCGGCACTGTGCTTCTCGGGCATCTGGACGTCTTTCAGCCAAGAGTGAATTGGTTAATAAGCAAGTGTGTTCCATCGTATACCACATTGCCGCTTAATACTAGACAGGACGTTGGTCAAACGCTTGTTTATAAGAAATAAAAAAAGGCTAATACATTTTTTGCCAGAGGCAAGCCCAAACGATAGCCATACTCGTACTAATTATGGTTTCTGATGTAAATCAGTAGGTTAGGTTAGGTCAACATGTATGAAACAGGTGATCATGACTAACGGACCTTGTGAAACATACTTCATCTAATAGATGAAAATTTGCAGTATCTTAACTTTTTTTATCACTATGAACAAGCGTTTGACCACCATCCTGTCTGATGTTAAGCAACGATGTGGTCTACGATGGAGCACACTTGCTCATTAGGTACCTATTCACCCTCGACTTGAAGACTTTCATACTGTACTGCGCAGGAAACTACTATTATAAGAGAAACAATAATGTCAGAAATTCCATATACAGTGCGAGAAAGATGTTCTAGCGCGTGGATATATAAAATATTTAGCACCCAATTTAAGCTAATTGAGTCGTTTTTTATTTTTTACTTTACTGCACTAAAATTGTTTTTTAATTTTTACTTTACTACACTAAAATTGTCACACAAAGGCGAACTTATACCTAATCAACATCATCCGCCTATACTTGTCTCACTGCTGGACATAATATACCTCATGCATTGCATTAATGCAACATAGCATTTTCTTCTAGGTAATCTTGGGCTATGTGCCGTGTGGTGACGGGGAATATAATACATGTGTCACCACCCCATACCAACTTTTCCCGTCGTGGAGGTCGTAGGAGTCGTCGTCCAGAGTACGAGCAGCAGATCTCTTAAACCACAACACGACTGCGATCGTCATTCCGCCTGCCAAGTGTGCGATTATTGGCATTCGCTCCCCCAAATGATCATGAACTAGCTGTCCCGGCAAACGTTGTTTTACCAAAATACCTTATAGCCTATATGTTATTCTAGTTTATAAGCTACAATACTGCCAAGTTTCACCAAAATCCGTCCAGTACTTTCTGCGTGAAAGAGTAACAAACATCCATCCACACATACAAACTTTCACGTTTATAATATTAGTAGGATATCACTGGGGGAGGCCCTCGTCGAGCACTGAACGTCATATGCTTGGACTTTGCGCTGTGGTTAAGGTGTCCATTATGTTGGAAGGTTTTTGTGAGTAATCTATCTTTATCTATCGTCATCATCAGCCCATACTTGTCCACTGCTAGAAATACCTACACCTCTCCAATGGGGAATTTTCAGTGCCCCCGTTTCTCTTAGTTATGACAGATGGCGCTAGTTGTATTAGGGGGACAAATGTCAATTAAATTGCTAACTTCAAGTAGTCCGTATTGAAGGCGACAGTAATTTTTTTTATTGTTTGTCTTCATGTTACAAAAGTGTCTGAAGTCTAAATAATTGACCCAAATAATAAAAAACGCACTAAAATATAACTGACAGAAGTCCCCCTGGATATCTACTAGCGACATCTAGATAAGAAACTTTTGGAGTTTGAAAATTCTCCATTGCACGGCACTTTATATTAAGTATTAATTAAAATCCATACCAAACGACATAATTTGCTTAAATACCTAAATTAAATAAAGTATCTACGCGGCTTTTCCTTTAAGAAGGCTGATAACAGTTGTTTCTTGTGATGAATGGCTTAAAACGTAGCATAAGATATTATAGGTAGAACAGAACAGGCTCCAAAGCGACTGGAGCCGTTTCAAAATCCTTAACCTACCTTCGGATGACATAGATACGCACAATTTTTTATTCCGAAATTCCCACGGCATAGACAAAAAACTTGATTAACACGCGTTACAGCTAGTTATTACAATAAATACTATAATATAAATTACTTTATGTAAAGCTCGATTAATATCGTGAAATTGGTTTGTCTGGCAAAAATAGCTTTGGGCGATAAGGTCTAACATTTGAATTTTATTTTAAATTTTCTTTGATATTTTCACACCCTTGTCAAGTGGTAAATAAACAACAATGTAGTACGATGTCTGATTAAAATCGACACAGAAACTAATACTGAACTGTTAATTTCTTTTTATCTCTATAATTTTTTTTCTCTACGAACAAGCGTTTGACCACCATAGAGGAAAATTAATTTTATAATGCCTAATTTTATAATTTTATCATTGTCAATTTTACATTATCAATATATAGTGTGGAGTAAAGAGTTCATTGGTTAATATTTACCGGTATATTGTCAGCGGAGCCCCATGACTTGTGCAGGGTGTCTGTGTCGTCGCGGCCCTCGTCGACGCGCGGCGTCTTGGGCGCGTACGCGGACGCGCGCTGCCCGCCCACGCCCAGGAAGTTGCTGAACGCCTCCGTGGTCTTCTTCACTCGCACGTTCAACGACCCGATCCGTAGGAAACTCTCTTTCTCTAAAATACCGTCTTAGGATTAGAACGGAAGCTAAAGAATGAGAATCGCTGACCGGTTATCGCGGATAACGTTTTTTATGCATTTTTGGATCGATTTTGTTGATTGGTTTTTTCTCTTTTAAGGAAAGTTGTCACATGATAGGGAAAGCGGGATATGATAATGGTATCCCAGAGCAGTCGAGGTCAGCATGCAAAAAACGGTCACCCATTCTTGTTCGAATGCCAGCGGCATTACGTTGCAGTAAGTAAATCTGTTTATCAAATTCTTAGGTAGGTAGTTTATTAACACTTAGAATATACAGTCGGCCATGTCTCATTAAAACATCACTAAGGTAAAAATATTATATTCTAAGGAGAAAAAATGAGTGTTAGGAGAAAAATGAGATCGCCCTCCCTAAGATTGTTGCCTCTACCCTGGGGTACAGGCAACAATCTACGACCTGTTCTTAAACCTACCAAATATATTAGGACAAAAAATCATAAGAATAGGACAGACGGTTTCGGACAAGTTTGTAACACGATAATTTTATGGAAGTACATAAAATAGATAAATATATTGTTCCTATACTATCGGCCTCGATGATTAAGATCTTATGAGAGTCTTGTGAACCTAAAGTTGACTGACTGTACCTACCGAGTTTTGCATGAAAATGCCTTAGTCTATTAATTTTTACTACTGGTAATTTGCTGAGGACATGCTATCAGAGTATATAAAATCTATTATATTATTATGTACTTACATAAAATTAGACATATTAAATAACAGACATAATTATGATTTTATCGATATGTGGTACCTTAAGTATATTCCAAGTGCAAACAAACTTCGCGGAAGGGTTTCGTGAAATTAATTATTGCAATGCAAATATTCATACATTTCAATTGGCATCCATAACAATCAATATAATACACATTATTAAAGTACGTTAGTGTGGAATAAATCACAACCCGCGATAATAGATTGCGTGTTTATTTAGACAGGTGTTTATATCAAACCGTGTAAACGGATTAGAAAGAAACGTGTATTTATAGTGCGTAATGTAATAGGGTTGTTGTACAAATAGACACAAACTGGAAACACAATTTCAACTACTTAAGTATCTAAAAAGTATAAAAACGACACACAAATTAATACATAAAACATGACGCGTGATAGGTACTTATTAGTTACTGATTCACTCATCCACATCGAAACGTGAATAAAGAAATTATAGCACAGTGGATAACCCAAAACCAGAAATGACTCGATATTACTTCAATACGCAAGTGCAATAGAAAAAAAAAACTATTCTCAAATTGACTTATTGTAGATTTAGTGTTGATAAATAATATAAATAAGTTAGTAGTAATGGAAATCATTGGGACGTCATGTGGCTGACGATAATGATGATGAAATGATTCAAATATATAAGTTTCTATACTATATTACGCATCTATTATTGATATACATGCTTAATATAGTACATAAACTTTTAAAATATGTAGATATAAACCTGCCCACTCTATTAATAAAAAAAGGCATCAACATACGTTGCGTAGTTTTAAATATTTAAGCATAAATAAGGATAGACAGCAGTAGGTAAGCGACTTTGACTCACACAACGTAGTGATAATCAATACGTTTAATGCAAAAAAAAAACAAAACCACTACTAGGTACAATCTAAGTCAATTTGAGAAGAGTTTAAAATCACATATCCCCATAACCGAAATTAGAATGGTAATTGACTTGAGAACCACGAAGACTGGACGAGAAAACAGGAAGATAATTGAAACACTTTACACAATGGTGACCTTTATTACAGTGGGCCATAGGACATAATATTACACAACCTTACTTGAATGTTTATCATTTATATTTGAATGACTTATTCTTATTGATGGCGGAGTTGTCATCGTCCGGTGCAAATCGTTTTTATCCGATTCTGTAATCACATTATTACATCTCCCTTTACATGATATAATGGATAAAGTACACATGCAAATGGATATAAAAATGGATATTAAAAATGGCATCGTATACTTGATACTCACTTCTAAATGAACCTGGAGATAAGGAAGTATCTTCGTGTTTGAGGTACTGCTGTGGTTTTCTACCCGCCCAGTCTCTGATGTTGGAGTCGGCGTCTGCGAACACACAAATATATGAATACCAATACCTTACAATTATTCTAAGCCTCAATTTTCAGCGATATTAAGGGACGTTTAGTAGGCAAATGAAAACATGTAATTCTAAACAGTACCTGTAAAACTGTGTAAGTCGAGCTGTGTGAAATATTCCCTATAATATGCCTATATGGAACGAAAATGATGTTGTAGTCTAACTCGATATTTGCATTAATATCTGTGGGATCACACGCGACGCGCCGCTCATTATAACTTTCACAGCGATTAAATGAACTGAATGTATTAGAAACAAACATTTTTGATAGTATATATAATTGGTGGAACGTTTTATTTAAAGTATAGAGGTATTGTGTCAATTCCAAAAAAGCTTCCTCATAATATACCAAAAATAAATGTCCGCTAAGATTATATAAATGTATTTTAGTCCCAACGAGCTAACCTCCAGCAAATCGATTCAACCTCAGACCACTCCAAGTTTAACCACATGAATCGCATTTAGTTCTAGACGACTCTATGGGCCGTATTCTGAAACTATAAACAGTACACAAGTGCGGCTTCAACATCAAGCGTCTCTTTAAAACAAATACGCTTAGAGCGGGACAAAATATACTTGAGCAGAGATTTGTTCTTGAGAGGAAGTTTCAAAATACCGATCTATGTTTCGGTGAGGTTTTGGACATCTACCGAGTTCATCCAAGAGATTACCTAATTGCTAATGCAAGTGTAACCGAAACAGCTGCTGTATATAGTGACAGTTTATTTTTACCTGAAGGACTTGATGCGTATCTAATCAGAGTAAAAGTATGATGAGTCAAATATGTCTCCAAACAGTGATTGATGAACAGTCGCATTGATAATTTGCACTCGCCGCCGAATCACTGGCCGGTTACATATAGAGTTCCCCCCATGGTTATCTATGAAGGTAAGGTTCGCTTTCGTAGGCACATGCAAAAGATTCGATGCCGGTGATACTATAAGAAAATAATACATGTCGATTTCAATCACTTAAGCTAAGTAAATCCTTAAGGTGACAAGTGTTTAGTTAGTAATTCAGTGTGATCATCTAGGCATGCTAAATAAAATGTGGTACACCTCACACACCTTACGGTTAGTACAATTTAGGTAAATACTTATAAACTAAGGAATTGTGCTCCGATCCCAAATAATAGGATAAGACCAAGCAGACGACGAGCATAATTTTTTTGTCTAATCACCATATATCGTATCCGCAAATAAAATCACGGAGCGGTCACCGGTTTTTCATCTAAGAATAGTAAAAAAAGCTAGTAATGGGACCCACTAAAACGTTACGGTGGCTATTTTTTCTAAGGTTCGTCCTTCAGCCGTATGACAGATACTTAGCTACGTATACTAATTGTATAAGACATGTAGGTTTGTATGTACATACAAACACGTTTCTACTATGAAACCAACGTAACCATCAAAGATTTCACCGAGTGGTCGGGAGAAGGAGTATCTAGACAGATGGGATACTTTGATCGAAAAATTTTCGAAGCCAAAATCTGCATTCCGTTTTCTTTAGAGTACCTAAATAAAGGAGTAGGAGTCTACTAAATTAAAAACCAGGAGCCTGCTTAAAATTAGACAAAGAACAGACATTTTTGCATTAGATCAAAGCTATCCCGTGAAGTGTGATATGATGACACTTGGAACATTTAATATGTTGTACAATGCAGAGGTATATGTTCTGTGTGTGCTACACATTATGCACAAACCCAAATTCCCACGGTGAGGGCAAGCAACGCAGGCGAAACCGCACGGCGTCGACTAGTTTAAAGAGAGAAAAAAAAGCGGAAAGTATCTGCGGTTACTGAAAATAAAGTAGTAAAATAAACGATGCGTAGTAGGCACTTACCGTAGACGTCGACTAGCAGCCGGTACACGTTTTCATGACGAAACTGCATAGCGATGTGCAGAGGCGTGTAGCCCTGAACACATAAATCACATACTTTATAACCATAACCGCCGGCTTAATACCACAATTAATCCTTCATCAATAATTTTATTGAACAATTTGTGCGCAACCAAATTCTTTTAACATTAGTAGAAACTGCGCTATAAAATAATTATTCCAGTTAGATTATTATTATACAAGTGTTTTCATAATTCGTGTGCTATAAAGGTGGAATTTTATTAGTGAGAAAGTCTTGTTAATATTTGAGAAAATGCATGTATGCGTTTGTACGTGCGGTACGTAGATACTTCGACCGTTAAGCTAATTTCGAAAATATTCCTACTCTTTGGACTACACGTTAGTTTATTTTTCAAGATATGAAATACTAATTGAGACCTAATTGTCCTACACAGTTTTAATTTATGAACTAAAGTGCTACCACACCTCTTATATCGCGGCCGATTAAAATTTATACAAAATCCTGTCCTAGCGAAACGAAATTATACTCTAATATATTGTATTATAATAACAAATTTAATGCCTGCGTGAGGAGTTTTTTCGTCCGATATAAGTACCTACTAAAAATATTAGTATAAAGGATTTACGTAATATTGTGGTCGAGTTTAAGTTCATACTTTAATCTTAAAAGTAAAAGTTCTTTCGCCCTTTCGTAAAAATAAAAGACTGCTAATAATGACATTCAACTAATAATGCTATTCAGTATCTTTTTTACCGACCTAAAAAGGTAGGAGGTATGGATAAGGTGCGTTCCGATTTTAATAATTCTTTTATGTCTGATAGCTGGAGCTTTCAGTGTTATCTCTATTTTTTCAGTTCTGAAAATGACATCCAAAAGAAAACCATAAAAGTCTTATGTTTAATGGTTATAAAGTTATTAATTAGGTACTAATCAATATTTATTTCAATACAAGAGTTATTATCAGACTTAAAAAAATTAGGATGTTCTCAATTCTACTGTAATTATTTCATCAAAGCAAGCTGGAATAAAAAAATGGCGTTTATTAAATGTTAAAAACATTTGGTGCTGTCGATTTAGTAGATATTTCCTAAATTAAACAATAATGTAATCTATGGTATTAGATATAAATATAACCTCAAGACTTTTTATTAGGGAATCTTAGGAACTACCAATCGATTGAGGCGCGAATGTTATACATCTGACAACCCTATAATTAAGGTGGGATAAATTATGCTATTTCTCGTCACGCTACGACTCTGAGGAGCGGCTCCGATACGATAAATTGGTTAACTATTCAAATTGATTTTTCACAAATCAAATAGATATCGAAAAACAAGTGCTCAAAATTGTAGAAAAAAGCACAATATTTTTTAAGATACTTACGCCATTCTGCAATTGCCGCAGTTACATGAAACAAAAAAGCACATTAAGAATTTAAAATACAGTACATATTTGCTTGAATTTATGTGTAAAAAGATAAATATGATGCAATTTGAATTTTTTGAATGATTTACGAAACATGATAACAAAAAAGACTATACCTACATCTTACTGGATAAGATTAAACGGATGTCAGCGCAACTGTACAGGAATTAGGACAATCTTATAAATTCTTAAGAAAGAAGCCGAAAATAAAGGAATTGAATTTAAAAATAAAGAGAGGTATCCTTTTGTAACTGACCGATCTCTCATTGACCAGGGTCCGGGCGACGCCAGCCAGCAGTTTAACCAAATTTTCATCTCCGCGCTTACAAGCCCAGTGCATCGCCGTCTGAAAACAACAAAATATTACTCTCACGCACAACACTTTCACCAAAAAAGTAGCCAACTTTAATAATATTAACATAAAAATGCAAACACCTAAAAGTAAAAATATTCAAAAGCAAAATTTGAACGCGATCACGAAATGAGTTTAGTAGGCCGAAGAACAAATTACTTGATTGCTTCTTATTTTTATGTAAAACACTTTGATGGACAATATAATGCCGAAATTATAGCTGTTTATAAGGCCGACGTATTAGGATGATTTGCATCCAGATTAAAGATTATATTACAGTCGTGTCGTTATTAGCATAGTTATAGGAATTATCTTGCTATCATCGTTGTTCAATTTAATTTCCCAAAATTTTATGGTGCAAAGTATAATTTCATAAAACCTGTGTTCAGATTAGGTCTACATTATGATCTTTGGGGAGCGTCTGGTCGTGGCATCATCATTATGAAGTCACTGGACTTTGGGGACGTCCTCTGCGGTATTGCTGTTTGGTCAGCGATTTGGCCCTACAAGTGAGAACATTTATCCAATTTTCGTCGAGGAAGTCGTTTTCTGTTTGGGCTGTGATTCTTTAGGTATTGGTGTGGCTTTGTCCGTGGTGGCGTAGCAATCGGCTTGTGTACAAGATGTAGGCGTGATCGTAGCTGATTCAGTGGGGCAGTTAGCAGCGGGCGGGCCTAGGTTCGACGTCGCACGAAGAAATATTGGCCCCGGGAGACTCTCTGTTCATTTGCGAGCGCACATTTGGTGAAACCACGATTTTGTGCATACATTTTATAGCTAGGTATACGTTCGTGCGCCGGTCGGTAACGAGAACGATGGCTCGTCGCTAGATTGAAACACAGCCAGTTTGTGTACAGAGGAGTCACACAGGACAAGCTCTCTGTATTCATTAGGTTTATTTCGGCAGAAATGTACAATTTATTTCAGGGAACGCTGCCTTTCAACTACGGAAAAAATAAAACTGTATTTAGAAAATGTTTATCTAGCAAACGAATACTTTGATTTATATGTTGTGTAACAACTGACGTGGTTCGGATGAATTATACTATACGACGGCGCTTATTCACAAAACTCGACACCAAGCACGCGGTCTTTTAATTAATGGCCAAAAATGCTCCACTCCAACATTAGTAAGCGGCGTACCACCTGTACCGACACAAAGTATTTTTCGTTGTACGCGAATAAATTAAAATTATACTTACATACTGCGAGTGGATCCGAAGCAGAGCGTGGAAGGCGACACATGAAAAATAAAAACAATTTTAATATACCTATTCGAATAAAATGCACAATGATAGAAATTTTAATTTCTAATGAATAGCAATGTACGAAAGATACATCAAATAGCTTAAGTTCAAGTCATGTTCATTATTATTAATTCACTAAATTCCTCATTTTTACGCCGCACAAGAGACATATTATATGTACACACTAAGAAAAATATTTCAAATATTAGAAATTTCCCCGCTCGCGGCGGCCACTGAATTAACAAATTTATCGCCAGTTCAGCTAATAAATTCGGAACAGGATTACACGCTTCCTACACAAAGTGGACCTTTTTAATTTCCCGGGAATAAATCTCGAAGCCCTTTTAGACACATGACTTTATTGTTGCTCAAGAACGTATTTAAACGTGATACCCGAAATGTGCTTTAAAGAAACTTCGGGGGAATAAATTTACAGACGGACACGACACAAAGCGGTGTTCACCTAATTTCCACACTGATGTATAAAACGTCTCACGACGTGTATGTATGTATATATGTTTTTTTTTTCACAGTAACGGTGCCTACGTGGGTGGGTACGGAACACAAAGCTATGTATAGCAGTCCGGGGTACATGTACCGGCTGAAACTAAGCTGGTGTACCTTCAAGTCAGAGCAAGCTCCACACTTGTGTGTTGTAAAACTATTTATACAATTCAATACATTATTTACTTTATAGGGTAAATACTCCAGACTTATTGACAGACTGATACACTTTTACTTGATTCACTGACATTTTACTCAATACATTTAGTAATAATAATAGAGAACAGTAGCATATTTTTTTAAGAAATAGTTACTCGCTATATCATGTGTCATACACACACAAAAAAAAAACAGTTTTGTATGGCGCGATTTCACAGTTAAGGACCATTTAGACGGATTTTCTGATACGCGCGAAAGCAATAATTAAAAACAATGAACTACGCCTAATTATTTAGATATAACATAGTAGATTAAACGAGTGAAGAAAATTCCAGATACATTACGCGTATGCTAGAGGTAAGAAAATGGAACCGTCTAAATCGGCCTACGCTGGTATTTTGTCCTAAGCCTAC
Source organism: Conopomorpha cramerella (assembly GCA_012932125.1). Lineage (NCBI taxonomy): Eukaryota > Metazoa > Arthropoda > Insecta > Lepidoptera > Gracillariidae > Conopomorpha > Conopomorpha cramerella. The sequence continues at coordinate 80,992 of SJJU01072144.1, forward strand.
CTCCCAATGATGGAGATGCTAAAGAACAACCAATATCGAGTTTCTTGTTCTTCACTTACCGTCGTAACTACATCAATAAGAACATAATAATTATAAAAGTACTAAATACGTTATATACATACACTCACACGTTAAAAGCATATTAGGAATACCTTACTACCTACCTACCGATAATATACCTTTAAAGACGTCATCATAGTAACATATACGTAATGCATGTTTTGTTAATAATAAATATAGATATTTTGTGTAATTATGTTAATGCAAGACAAGGAATTAGCACAACGCTGTTTTGTAATGAGTAACACAGTGAAATCACAACTTGGCGTCATAGTCCTATGAAACTATAGACATGTCATAGCTCTCGTCACACAATTCGTCAAGCTTGCCGTGTCGAACACTGTACTACTATAATAAGTTCCCAACGTCCGGTACAGTCGCGTACACAACAACTGAAGTATAAGACAATGACTTATGTTACTAAGGTCCGTAATGTTCTTGCCTTACCTATCTAAACATGTATTTTTTTAATATCAATTATCAAAATAGCACTGTTAATACATACATTGAATACACTCATGTTATATAAATAAGTATTAAACAGAAGTGATCAGAATGGATTACGCATTTCTCACAATGACTTCGCGATAGGTGCGATAAAGCGATAAACGCGTTGAAACTTATACCAAAGTTATTACATGTCTACAGAAACTGGTTACACCGTATTTGACATACAACTGACAATTTAAGCTGAGCTTGGTATAATGTTGGAAATTGGTATCACTTTGAGACTTTCATTAAAACGACCAATAGGTAGGCACTTAGTGCGAAACACAAACCACTTTGCATTTAGTACTTGACGTGACCGCGACAGTACCACGTCGTATTGATTGCCTTTACGTGTATGTCAATTAGGATCTGCGATGTGTCTTCAACATAACTAATTATTGTCACGCAGCATCGTCGTCTGTGTGTACATACAGGCATACACACATTAAGCATGCATAGGTAAATACACACTGTGAATTTAACGTTAACCGCTCACCGAGTGCAAGTGCACCAAAACAATTAAAATAATTTACCATATAAGTGGGTAATAATGACAGTCAAACTCACCCCCTAAATGCGGCGACGAACAACGGCGGCGGCGGTCCCGGAAAAAAAATACTGTTAGTACAACGTTTATAGAATATGAATTTAAAAAAAAATGTTCACGAATAGAACCCCGTTATCTTCTATAGGTATAAGTTACTTGGCTTCGTTAAAATTTTGCTTAGAACTGTCTTACATGTATGGAATCTGAGATAACTTAGTGTAAAATTTGGACAAATAACTTATTTATAGTTCATTTACAGACCATCGATATATGGTTTTTCGATTTGTAGGTGGGTACGTCTCTATAATACTGACAATGAATCAAAGAAGTTTGCCAATCAAAATACAAACATCGACCTAAACTGGAGGTGGAATTAAAATAATTAAATCCCCAGTAAAACGTAGTGTCAGTGATCTAAGATAACGGAACCCTATTCATGAAGCAAAGGTTGCATTTAGCTAAAAAAAATAATGCGTTACAAATTAATCTATAAATAACTAGCTGTCCCGGCAAACATTTGTTTTGCCGTAATTAGTTACCCCGTGTATTGGAAGAAATACAACTGGTAGAAGTTTAAAAAATAGATAGTAGCCGATTCTCAGACCTTCTGAATACGCATATAAAATTTGGTAAAAATCGGTCAAGCCGTTTCGGAGGAGTATGGCAACGAAAACTGTGACACGAGAATTTTATATATTAGATTAATTTAGGTTCAATTTATTGTAATATATTTAACACTTATAATTCATCTGGTGTCACCACAGTTACTAAAGTATCGAACAGTCTTGTTATTCTTGCATGTTTCCAAAACATTATACACGAAAATAGGATCCCCGAGATACATCCTAAGTGCTAATGAATTAAAATCAGACTGAAATAAATACACTCACGCCTTTTGACCCCAAAGGGGGTTGGCAGGGACAAACGAGTCACCAAGAGGTTTTAATATAACATCATTACGATAGATAATAACATAACGTTAGGTTTTTTAGCCCGTCGCCCTTATAGGGTCTGTGTATCCACGCTACTGTGTGCGGGTTTCCTCACGTTGTTTCACTTTGGCCTAGGAACGTAAAAAAAGATTCCATTGGGCGTCTATAAACCAAAACTTCCGTAAACTAGAGACGTAAATATGGTCATTCGTATGGGTATAGACCGACGTTCGACTATGACGTATCAATAAATAGTACAATATAAAGTCGCCTCGTGCTGTCTGTGCCTATGTATGCTTAGACCTTTAAAATTACGCAACGGATTTTTGACGAAGGTTTATATGTATAATACAAACATATAATAGCAGAGAAACACTGTTAATAATCTATATTGGCAAAACAAAGATTCCCGGCTCAATTAGTATAAAATAATATAATAATAAACTAGCTGTCTCGGCAAACATTCACTTTTGTACCCCGTGTATTGGAAGACCTTTTAAACCTTCCCTGGGCTTCCACTTGTGATTCAAGACCAAAATTAGCCAAATCGGTCCAGTCGTTCTCGAGTTTTAGCGAGCCTAACGAACATTAATTCATTTTTGTATATATATATTGAAAATATGTGTATTCACTACTAACATGACTTGGCCCCATCATCACTGATCATCAGTGAAACAGAATGTTCGCGGCGGAACTACCGATTATAGAACCCCGAAAACTGCTCTAGAGATCGATGGTACACCATGGCTCAAAAATAATTCCGGGGGCATTTAACGACCACTCATGTGACTCAGATCCCTCTCACATGGTCTACACAACCGCTACAACACACGAAAAAAGCAAATTCTGCACGTGCAAAGCCGCTTAGACATTTCACATAAAACGAGCATACTCTAGTGATTCATAGTCCTATTATGCTTCTTTTTGTGATAAACTTAAAAATAAAACTTGTTTTTATGTTCGAATAAGACAACTGTAGTGTTCTATTCCGTATACTCTATTTCTAATAAATTGTTTTTGTATAATGCCTGCAAAACGAATAGGCACTATATTTAGATTTTGGAACTGAGTCGGAGAAGTAGCTATTCAGTTCCTCTAAGACTCGCCTGAAATCTTCCCGGCATTGTGCAAACGACATGTATCCCTGCCCTTCTAGCAAAGCTCCCCAAGTAAGATATAAGGCATACAATATAAATTGCTGTGAGTCACAGGAAACAAGCGAGATCGCATCAAGCGATCGCCAAGACTACACGACTGCTTAACATCAGGCAGGATGGTGGTCAAACGTTTGTTCATAGTGTATAAAAAAAAGCGCGACATAACAGCCAATCACAGCTCGTATTTACTTTATGTCGCGCCTTTCTTGAGGAACGTGTTCCTAATGCATTAAGTGCATGGAATGTTTTGAACAGTGTTTCTGCACTGGGGCTGTTTGTCCACCTTAACAGTAAATTGTTATTTCTATGTATAAATATTGTATGTAGTAAGTTTTATTATAATACGAGTGTCTGGAGCTCCACCGTAGATAACATCGCTGCTTTTGTATTGTGTTTATATAAAAAAAACAATAGTTTAAAATCTTAACTCTGTAACACAAGAACTCTAAAAATTTTGCTCTCCGTCTTTGCTTTACATGGATAAAAATATAAATAGCAAACCTTAAAGTAGAACTACCTATTTATAAAGTACAGATATAATATACCTAGTTACTCTAGTATACGTAACACGAACTGATCACAATCAATTTTCCTGATAGGCAACTGAACCCGGTTCTTTATAGGTAAACAGCAATAAGTATACCCCTATTATTAGGCTACCGTGGACCATAAAAGCGAGCTCTGTAAGCGCTTTAAAAGAGGGACCTGTAAACGAATACTTTTTGACAGTTTAAGTCGTTTTATAAACACACATGTGTGTACTAATCCCAAAGAGGGGTAGACCGAGGCAAAGGCAAGAAATTTCCCAATTGCCCACATTAATTCCACAAAGCTTAGTGAACCTGAAGTGACCGGAGGTAAGTAAAATATGCCAAGTGTTCTAGTTTATTTATAATATTAGTTATGATAAAAGCCTCGTCGGGACACATTAAACCGGACTGCAGCGAGTGCCAATATAAGCATTTTTGGAATTATACATTATCTAAATATATAAAAGGAAAAGCTGACTGACTGACTGACATATCACAGCACAGCCCAAACGGCTAAACGAAGGCACTTAAAATTCGGAACGGACGTAGCTCAGGTACCGTAGGGGTGCTCTAAGAAACGAATTTGAGAAATTCCTACGGGAACGGGAATTAACGGGAAAATCTAATCCGCTCAAGTTTGCACGAAATTTGGGATGCAGGTACTACTAAACTACGCAAATGAAATCGCGGGTTAAATTATATACGTATGTATATAAAAATCAATGCCACCTTTCGATGTAATGTTATAACTCCGGGACGGGTGGACCGATGTCGCTAATCCTTCCTTTGTTGTGCTTATTAATATCAGAAGGTTCTTATGAAAGAATAAAATTACATCCACTGCTAGTCACAGGCCACCCTGGAGGTTATACCTACAAATGTATTTAACGTCTGTCGATTCGACTAGTAATTGATAATAATGTACCTAAACATAATTAGTACAAAATGAAATCTATGTAAAAATACCTACCTACTTACTTTTTGCAACCTTAATTTTTTTTATTATCCTATGTAATGTGATATAAAAGTTAATCTTGGTGAATCGTTTGTCGAACGAAATTATAACATTTTTAATAGCTTACCCTCGAACTTACCCTCAAGTTTCTTTAAAAAGAAAAGTACTCACCGTGAACGGGTCCTGCAACAAACACAAAAAGCGTTAGCAAAAACAAAGCTCCGTTAAATTAAACATAATAAAACGTTATAAAACTTTTTTGTCCCCCAGCAGATAGCAACAAAATGTATTTAATATGTAAACGATATAATTACACACTTATCGATATCTGGCAGATGTTAACGCTTTGTAATAACCTTATGAAATTATAAGTAGTGTCATTAAAAGTTGCCATATAACCATATAATTTGCAAATAAGAAAGTGGGAGCGATTATAATTTTGGTTCAATAAAATAGACGGCATACTGAATTTAAAATCTTCGGCGACTACTTGCTAGACGTTGGCAATATAGTGATTTTTGCACTATACAGTGTTAATTGTATATTGTTTTTGAAAACTTTAAAAAATACCGTCTTAAATGAAGAGCTAAATATCCCAGCAAGTTGGGCCGCTAATGCCGATAATAGCATCCCATATCGAAAAGCAGCAACCGATCCCGGCAAAAAGCCCGATGGATAAAGTAACCCAATTTTCAATCTTTTCCCATGAATACTCGCAAAAATAATGCGCGGAGCAATTCAAGAGATTAACCTTTAAAATTCGGAATAGTTTTCATCATGTGCGTGCTTTATATTGCGTTCATAAGTATCGAATTACCTAATAATGTTTAAAAAACGTAGTGGAATGGATGGGACGCCGATATTCCCATGCTCTGGAGACGGTGAGGCGGCGTCTTAATACCCCCATAATCGCTGTTCGATGGAGGATCATATGAAATATGTAATACCGCTAATAGGTCTCGGTGGGCAGCTTCCTCAGCGGTCGCGAAGCCAATTTTACTGGTCGTAATAACCTTAATATCCCATCAGAGTAGTGGGGCATGCGTGTACAGAGATGAGGGTAGGAGTAATGATGGAGCCCGGGCGTCGCTAGCTAGGCATGCCACGTCATCAGAGAGATTACTGATTACGCTCTGTTAGTTTATCTGAAGAAAAACATTTTTTTTTGTAAGGACATGACTGGTACTTTTGAAGAACGTAGATTTGCCAAAGTAAAGAGCTCTTGTCAGAAACAGCACCAATAGGAATAGCTTCACTGATGATGGGGAATTTGTGATGGTATAGTGAGATACTATGTCTCCAGGCGAACGTCACTGTCACCAGTGACGTCAACAGTCAACAAGGACGGACAGAAAAATCGTTAAAATTAATCCTTAAATGGACTTTGACATGCACCTGCAAGTGGGCTTCTGTATTATCATAATTCATTGAGGTCAATATTACTACACGATAAAATATAATTTCATAAATATTATGAATATCAACAATGTATGATAGCTAAAGAATAAAATACGCGTACAAACATGCAAGAAAACGACGTGTTTGTTCCTTGTCCTAGCAATTGAGACAATCTAAATGTGGGCACCGACCAACTTACGTTATTTTTTGCCGGAATGTTGACATAAAATGAATAGACTCGTGACATGTGTTGTGTTTTCTTTTTACAAGACGCTGAAATCTATTCATTGTTAGGAGAACATGGTGAATGGGCTGTACTAAAATAAGATGCGATTTATTAAAAGTAACCGGAGGAACAGTGACGCAAACCGCTGACGACAGTTATTAAGCGCTAACGCACTGCACCGGGATGAAACGAATGAATCTAACACACGAACCCGAACCGCCATCACTCTTCTCACCAAAATACCGCGATCTTAATAAATAGGTATAAGACAAATGCACTGGAAATTGAACTGGGAACTACAGTTACAAATGTAGCCCTTGCAATACAATTTCAGGAAATATCGCGACGGTTTATCTCTTGACGTATCGTCGATAAAATTATGTAATTTATTAGGTACTAATTACAGGAAGGAGTACACTGTAAGGAGTACCCAGAATAGACGAGCTTTTATGAAAAATGGAATGAATGTGTAAAGTCCAGTCGGTTACGACAAAACTCGGAAAATACATTTGCGCACTTCAAATATGCTGTATTCATATCTAATAAGATAATTATCGCAGTTTGATAACTTGACACCCGTCGAACTTCGTTATTTTTTTAGAAGGTAAAAGCAAACTTGGTGAATGTTACAATAGTAGGGTAAAATCCTTACTACCTAGCCATAGGCTCCTAAGTAATGTTTATCCTGAGGGAGGATTGAGATGTAGAAACCTTAGCGGTGTGGGACGATGGAGATAGCTGTATAGCTCACGACCGACCACGCTCCGGGTAAATAGCCGAAAATACATACACCACGGAAAAAAAATAACCCTCATAGGCAGATCAGTAGGTACATTGTAGTGCAATCTTTGGATATCATATATTTACATAGGTACGTAGGCGTCAATTTTGACTTTAAATTCAATTCAATACTTTACGTATTAGAAATTGATAGGTTCTCCTCATTCAACGTTCGAATCGGCAAGTTCATACGAATATGAACCAAATACGTGTTCCGGGCACGGCATTGTTCGCGTGATAACGTATTCGGAAGTCTATCGCTCCTGAGGCGAAACCCCACATTTCATCATTTTGTCATAAACCATTCATTTCGATGTTGGCAAAAAGGGTCATAATTAGGTACGGCCGGCCGATATAAATTTATTCTACGGCGAATTCGCCTACTAAACAGTGTGCAATTAATCGTTGGCGATCAGTGGGCTGTTCGCGGCGTTCACGCCCCCACTATGAGTATGTGTGCGATAATAGAGCGCTGTGTCGACTCATTTTGTTCACTGTTCGCAGAGTGTGTTATTTCGGAACGGCTAATAAATTGCGTGATGACAGGTGTCAGCCGCTACGACGCCTTTGCACTCTTGCGCCGATGTCTCATTTCTCACATTCTACACCGAAATTTAGAATAAGGGCCGCGGAACCGTGCTAATTTTAATATTGTAAACAGACAAAAAACACCACGGAATATTTGTTGACGCGCATTTCGGTGCGCGGTGTAAGTGTCAACAGTTTTTGTTTTATCAACAGACTTCTTGCAAGAAGCTAATTATAACAATACACGAATCAACCACAAACCAAGGTGCTTACTACCTTTAGTTTTACGACTTACATTAATTTATTTTCCGCAGTGCTTCTTGTCGGTCATTCCTGTTTATGATATATACACGGCGTAAAAGGTGATGTAAACGTCAGGTTACGAATAGGATTCTTCGATGAGGAGGTAACCAATTATCGCCACTCTGTATGAAATTTGATCTTATACATAACTTAGGCTACGAGTAGCAGACCTGGCTGTCACTACTTCTAGAATGGACCTTCCCATCGCATATAGGGCTATGAACATTATACGTATGAAATATACTGATTGTTGACATCATCTGAAAATGTATGCTTACATACGAGCATGATTTCAGATAATAGCAAACTCCAAAGCAACATTCATACAGATGTTTTTCAATCTTCTCATTATTCCGAGGTAACAGCTCGTTTCAACGGTTGTTGGCAATATGTATCTATCAGTATATAATCCATTGTGCCTTTGTTATTCTGTAGACGTGTTAGTTTATATTTATTTCTGAGATAATTATTACTGGCTGCGAAATAAAATGTGGAAAACACATTTAGTTTTGTTTACAACTACTTCCATCGTCTTGGCTTGTTGAAAATGGATTGTCTGAAATAATTTGCAGGGCACAAATATTTCAAAATTATATTAATGTTTCTTAGGACGTAAATTTCCGTTTAAGCGATAGCCAACTTTGTCTTAGAAACTTTTGGAATAAATTCGTATTAAGGTACTGTGTTTAGGTTACTGTTCAAATTTTGTCTGGACAAACAGAAGAAGTAGAGGTAGTACAGTCCAAGTTTATGGATTGTCAGTAGATTGAACTTGCATGGTGATGACGCTGGGATACTACAATAACCCAAAGAAATCATATTACAAAATTCATACATATGTACATACTTATTAAATTGACGTTAGTTAACGTTTGTTTTTTTTTAATTTTACTCGTTTAATAATACTTATTTTCTTTAATTCCACTGAACCGAAACCCATTCATGGACGTTATAGTTTTAGAACATTTAGTGTAAGCAAAACACACCTTGAACATCAGGGGGAGGCTACTCTGTGCATCGATAAAAACTATTTAGTTCCGTAACCATTATCATAATCATATGGATAATCTACATCAAGCCTGAATCGCGGGTGAATAGGTACCTACTGAACAAGTGTGCTCCATCGTAGACCACATCGCTACGTAACATCAGGCAGGATGGTGGTCAAACGCTTATTCATATTTGAGGATAGAAAAAAAATGCCTGAACCTTAATGTATTGAAGTTACAGTCAATAACTATAGACTACGAGTACGACGAAAGTAAGAAATTATGCGGTGCGAGAAGTCGACAAAGATGACCGCCGTCTATTTTAAACGAGTCACAGAATCCAATTGCAGCTCTAGATTTTAGAGGTATATTAATTTACCTAAGATAGGTACTTTCTTAGTTTTTGTGATGTTACCTAGACAAGAAACAGACAAGCCTAATCGAATATCACATAATACATAGATAGGCATTTGTCGAAGGTTTTTTAATTGTGTACTTTATGGTCAGATTCTTCAAACCAATGCTTTGTACGAAGAAACTAATGTCAACATAAAATAAACAAACAGAGGCAACAAATTTTATTAATAAACTTTAAAAAAACGAACAGGCTTCAACCGTTTAAATATTAAAACTTTTGTGGTTTTCTCATGGATGCATAGTCATGGATTCATAGTGAGAATTGAACCATTTTAATGGGAAAAATCAAATAAACTTAAAATCATGTTATGAAAACCATATAATAATATATTATTTTATGTTGTATGTTATGTTCTCGACTGTATTTTATTAAAATCTAATAAAAGGCATTATTTTATATTTGAGAATTTCCTCCTTTTTTAGTTAAAATACGAAAATCTTACATGTTGCATCCAAAGGCTTTCAATCGTTGTAATAAGTAGCTTAATCAAACTTAGCACAATGGGATCAAATAATTAATGTATTAAATAGATATAGATCAGTATGCCTATTAATATATAACAACAAAGCCGCATTTAATTTATATTATTCTATGTGCATCGTGTTCTGGTGCTTTAAAATTTATTCTTATTGTAACTTAATTTTCAATGAAGGGCTATAAATCGTGGAGTTGAGCGTCGCTCGCAAGTCGGGATCAGGCAAGATTTATAAAGTGGAAGCGAAGATTTCAACCCCAAGCTCCGTTCTTACACCACTTTGGCAATCAAAAATCTAGTTAACTTTCAATTCTTAATATTCGACTAAACGTAGACATACTTGTCAATATAAATAAATAAAGAATAAAACACACCTAGTGACATTTCCACAGTTTGTAAGCCCGAATGCCGTCCCATAATAAAATAGGGTTGGATGTAATTAATTTACAGGAAGTGAAAATAAAAGGAATAGAGTGAGTGTGAAGTATGCGCGCGGGCATGGTGGCGCTGGGCGCTGCGCAGCGCGGGGGCGGGGGCGGAGGGCGGAGGGCGGCCGCGCTGTAATGACAAGCAAATGCACTTATCTCACCGGCCGGCCGAGGAACTTTACGAAGCCACCCGTCCGGCAACATCGCCCAAAGAAACTTACTTCCTCTTCAACGGGAAACGAGAAAAATAGTTGACTACACCTGTTATCTGCTAAGTTTGGGTGTCACGGTGTCAAGCCGCGACAAATTCTTTCAGATATTATCGATGTACAATTCGTTTCCTACATTAAGTACTGTAATGAAACTTGCATAAAACATAAATAGGATGCAAGCGGTGGATGTCATTAAGAAACCTTAATCAAATGGAAATAAAAAGAACAATTGGGTATACCAAACCCCTCATAAACCCGTCGAGCTTCGTCCGATTAAACAAACAGGAGCTTTTAATACGATATCGATACAAATAAATTGTCCGGCTATGAATAACGATAAATTGAAAATGTAACTCGTAAAAATATATCATCGATTACTGTAAACAGCTCGGGGGCGTTTATGTAAATCGACTCATTGGACCGAAGACGGTAGCCGGCCCTGCACAAGTGTTTTGCATAATTTCTAAAATCGATAAGTGTCCTGATCTTTTTTTGATAATCTCTTCTTAGATCAGGTATGCTAAGTTCAAGCGAATCGGTGACTACAGACGTTATTGGGATATGCTTCTTGGTCTACTCTGAAAATCAATCAAAACGTCAAAGACTATTTGGCCCTAGGAGACTTGTATTACACAATTAAACAAAATCACTTGAGCGTTAGTCATCCTGAAACTTATTCTGAAAATACAATTTAAAAGTCGACTACGAGTGAACCCCATCTGCAGTTAATTCTTTTCACCGGATTGATTGTGGAATTTAACCCGCCTCTTGGCAGCTGTGCGTAAATCTTCCTAATAGCCCGTCCACACACTCGGCGAGTGCGGCGCACCGCAGCGGAGGGTTTCTCCCGCTACGACACCACAAACTTTCAATTAAAATATTACAGCAAAAAGTTTTTCTTAAAGTTTTTTATAAGTATTATCCTAAACCCAACCAATATTTTCGTCGCTATAGTGTATCAATATTGAAAACACACAAGGTTATTATTTATAGTAAACATCCACAAATGTTTCTTAGAACATTCCCTACTATTCGTTTCAACATGAATGGGCAGAGTAGTTTCTTAGGCAAATTGTTATCCCTGAATACTTTCAGTCAATAAATGCATTCGCAAAACCATAACGAGAACCACCCAATCGAACGTTCTGTACTTTTTGCTTTAGATTGGTCTTGCGCGAGCGCATTGCTAAATCGCGCACCACATTGGGTGTTCGTTGTTTTGTTTATATTTTTACAGGTAGACGTTTTCGGACAAGAAACGATTTGATTTTAATTATTTAAGGAAACTTAAATCCTTCGTAACATGCGTTTGAAATTAATTAAATTGTTTCAGAAAATTTCTAAACATGGCATTTAAAAAATATCAAAATAATATCGCTTACTAATTCTAGCAATTAACACGCATGATACCTAATTTTAAGAATTTTAATAAAGTACCTACGCCGAGTTTCAGATGCAAGTAAAATGTTATTTACATAGATGCTATCTGGACCCGTAAATGCTACATATTTTTTCCGTAGAATGTTTTACTGAAATACCTACACTCGTGGTCGCACATGCGCGCAAAATATATGACAGAACAAAGTATACAACATTTATTGTACAGGCACAGATAAGGTGAACGGTACATATACCACTATAGGCTGAGCTGGGGTTGTTGACGAGTCCTTACGAAGAGTTAGCTCAGTTTATTTTGATAAGGTGGAACATGGGTTGTTCGATTGTGTACGCTGGAAATGGGAACTTTACTCCCCAGCACCGACGGTGGACGGAACAAGCGAGTCCCGCGTATTGCCGATACCCCTTTATCGCGGGCTGAATCTCTCTCGGTTGCATTCCGCTAAAACAAATAGACGCCTGTTGGGTGGGACACACTTCTAATTAAAAGATACGTCGTTGTTCTCTCTTGTCTGCCCGAATTTATATGGGAAGGTACAGCTGCGAATTCCTGTTCGCAAAAACAGATCGACTATTCATGTAAATTGCTGGATACTTGTGCTATGATTTAGAGATAATTGTATTATCTCGGTTGGTAGGTAATATACATGATAGGCGGGCATAATATTATGAAATACAAAGTCACACACGGCGACCGAGGCCACGATCCCTGGCGCTGAGGCCCGTTCCGTTGCGTTCACATTATAGGTTGGCCAACCTCCACACTAAAAAATCGATCTTATCTACAATATTTTAATAGGTTTCCCGTAGCGGCACCATCGCTGCCCGGTAATTGTATAAGTATCTCGGGAGAAATAAATTCAATTGAATATTGTGAAGCAGCGCAAGTCCTCGGACCCATGTGATAAAGCTTAACTCCACACGCGAAGTAATTACAATCCGGTTACACTTAATCTGAGATGTGAATGATGATTTACTATCTACGGTTCAGAGGATTTACAGCCCTGACTTTCATCTTCCTTCCTTTATTCACTATGAAAACGTTTGAAGGTACATTTTTCCAGTATCCAGGTAACAATGTGAACCTAATTACCATGTTAACGAGAAAGCTACGGAAAACAAAATGTAAAGGAGGCCAGTGTTCGTAGACGTCATCCTATACTATTCTTTCGAGACGCTGCCTTAATTGCATTAATCAGTTTCAGTGCAAATAGTGGGCAGGAAGATTAAACACAACAAAGCGTCGCATCCCGAAGCCGTGTAAAAAACTTTGTCAATGATATCCAAGTTAATACCTCAGATTAATTAAAACTTATCAGCGCAGTACAGTTGGTTGCCTGTTCTAATCGAAAAAGGAGAATTACAAAGGAAACTTCTTTTGTATCTTACTCGTTAAAAGTAAATTCTACAGTGAAACAACTCCCGATTTTGCGGGCTAATATAAAAGTTTCAGGACATTGTAAGCCCGAGGCTAAAAGATCAACAAAGACGAAAAGAACGAATCCTTTTTTTCGCTTAATTGTCCACTCCTTACTTCATTTAAATAAAAATGTTTGTAATGCTGAAACGGAAGACAGCGCAGACGCTTTCATTAATAGAACCACTTCAATAAGCAGTAAAAAGTATATTCAATGAAATAATAATTTTCCTATACTATTTATATAGGTATTTTCCTCTACTCTATTTCTAGTAAGGCACATTTTAAGCATTTACATAAATAATTTTCGTTACGTGGACGCGAAATTTAAATAAGTATGTCTGTCTCACTAGTCTTAGTTTAAACCACGAATCATAGTTTAAAACAGAAAGATATTTTTAACTAACTTAAAAAAAGGAGGTTTACAATTTGACTTTTTATGTTTTTTTTGTTACCTTACCTAACCTAACCTTTCGACTGGGTGAACCGGATTGGATGATTCTTTTTTGTTTGAAAGGTGGTGTTTCCCGTTTGGAACCATTTAGTTCCGACAATGGCACCCGTGAGATAATCACATAAGTTGTTTTTCCGCTTCTTGTTTTTCATTCAAAGTAATTTAAACTAATATTTTATAACAGTGCGTTTTAAAATTACATTTGAAATTTTTATACCAAGAAGTCCAGCACAAAATGGTACATCATACTTTGATAGACGACAACGGGAAACGGAAACTCTCAAATTAGACTCCCCCGTACCTTGGGGTGCAAACCTGTTCCAATTAACCTTAGAATAATGAACATATTTCGGCGGGAGTGTGGAGTGTTCTCGGCCCCGCTTGTCCCCGGAGGTCATGCGGTGTTCCATTGAAATTTACACGCGGCTGTTTCCCAAAAATGCGTAAAGGTAATTATAACAAAGGATTTACGGCTCGTGGACATAAGTACGGGTATAATGAGCTCTACAACTTTGCAGATAATGCATTGTGCCCCACCACTCCTCGCATCGTTAGTCCTTAATATTAATGGATCTGTTACAGTTCTATTGTTGTTATAATAAAACTCTTTCATGTCTCACAATAGATTCTTAACCATCAATATTCACTGTGCAAGTACCTACACAATGAAACCAATTACACACGTACATATATCCACTACATGAAAAGTTACTAAGAACAACGGGAATAACAGCAGCAGTCCTGAAGGAATGGACTACGGCAAAATAAATAATGTAGTTAGTGAGTGGCGCGCTGATCGATGGGCACAATGGCAGGAATGATAAACTCGACGAGCCCCGCCGATAAATACTCCAGACAAATGTTTAGACCGTCCCCAGCGACTCGCGGCGACACTTTTAAATTCATCAATTGAACGGAAATAAAGAAAACATGGTTAAGATCTTTCGAAAACAAATCGTATATCGAATGGCTGACGACAAACGTGATTGAGAGCGCAAGTGAGCTTGTCTAATATAAACAAATTAATAGGGTGACAGCTACTTCACCACACAAGATAATTTAAAAGGGAACTCGCTTGAATTATATGTCGCTGCTGAGATGAGTGAGTGTCGCGGGAACGACGGCTGCGAGAAAAATATGGCTTTCAGGGGCACTAAATTAACTCGACACATTACACTAAAGCCGAACCGTGTAAAAGTACACCAGGTGACAGGGGAATACACATCACATCACGTCGTGCCCCTGTGTTCGATAAGTACTGTAATATTGCAAATAACGATCGCGAGATCTGAACTTGCGACTTTAAGAATGACTGGTGCTGTAAATAAAGCAGCGTTTTCATTAATTATACGCTTTATTGTGTTGAATCCCTTTGATTTACAAGGCAGCCATAGCCGCCGCAGACGAATCGGCGGGCTTAGCGGCGAGCCCGCGCCACCGCACTTCCCTGACATTATTATTTTTAGCCCTCTCAGCTCTGAATAAACGTATAGATGTTAGTGAGATGAAAGTGAAACGGGACAAGTTGACTGTTGTCGCATCTCGAAGGATTAGCCCGGCCTTAAAGCAGCGTCGTTGGCTTACCACCGCACCACCGCCACCGCCACTCACAACTAAAAGCTTTTAACGAAACAATAATAATTTAATACGTATGGCATTTCGTAAATGTATAGCTCACGTCACAAAACCAAATCTCATGTTTGAAACATTTTAAATATACGACGCAGGGGAAAAATACGACAGGTCTCCGGATTTGAGCTGCTCGCCTAATAGTCTTTTTAGTTTATACTACCCTAAGCTTGTTATTCGTCTAACTTTAACCAAGACTGTCTACATTGGATCGACAGTTACCTTAATTCCAGGCAGGCAGGATACAATAGTTTTGTCTAGTATAGTCCTATCTATTTGCTTCAATAAATACCGAGTCGCGTATGCAGAGATATGGAATAATAGGAAAATCGTTGGAAAACATAGCCAGAGGGTAGTCAGCGAGTTGGTGTTCGATGTTTGCCGGCAGCGTGTGGAGCGCGCCGTGTACGCCTGAGGCCGCCACCGCCACCGCCCCGTCGCGCCGCCGCCGCCGCCGCCCGACACGTGCCGCGGCTCCACACTACCCTCTTCTAAGTAAGAGCCACTCAACCTGGGCACAACACAATGACAAACCGCCACACAAATTATAAATCATCCCTTCGGAACATGCATAATATAATATATCAGCTGAGGTTATCGACTATAACCCATACCAGACTCGATTTAGACTTAGTGCGTGGAAACAATAGCTGTGAGCAGCAATTAGTTTGGCCGATAGATGGCGCTGGGCGCCGCCGTAAATCTTAACTGTTGCCTCTGGTGCGCTCGCCGCCCGACCGCGGACACCGCTACCTATCTCTACGTAACTAGAATGTCTATGGACCTATGTATGTGCCGGCCTATTTTGTATATATGTATTTACATCTCCCGGACTTTTTCATTTGAACAATATATTCCAATAGACATACATTATGAAGTGCATGGTTTAACGGATATTGAAAATAAAGTTTTTTCTTTACCCCTCTGGCAACGATATGTAAATTCTCGACAATTAATTAATGTGCAGTGGCAAGCAGCGGCAAACTGTGGAGCGAATACCCGGGGATGGAGTGGGTTGATATAATCTAATACGTAGGGCGTCAATGTAATACAAATGACTCGTAGCATTTTGCTATTAACCAACGTGTACTACATACCAACAAAAATATATAAGTCAGCTAATAAAATACTTTGGTACCTGTCTAAAAAGAGAGTACACAGAGAAATGCAATGTGTTAATAATAAAGACACTGTTGAGTAGGATCTTCCTATGTCAATCCTAACACATTAACAAAGCTCCGTTCGTCTTTGAAGTCGTGGCGTCATTATGTACTGTTTGAGCAGTGCTCAGCTCGAGAGCCAGGTCGCAGTGTGGAGACGCGGACGCGGCGGCGGAGGCGA
This sequence comes from Conopomorpha cramerella, assembly GCA_012932125.1. Taxonomy (NCBI): domain Eukaryota; kingdom Metazoa; phylum Arthropoda; class Insecta; order Lepidoptera; family Gracillariidae; genus Conopomorpha; species Conopomorpha cramerella. Next base: position 97,658 of record SJJU01072144.1, read on the forward strand.
CGGAGGCGGCGGTGGCGGCGGCTGCGAGCTGCGCGGGCCACCAGCCAGCCCCGACCCACCCTCATTATCCCTTTCATGCTGAATTTCAATTAGCTAGCTTTCGTGTTTTGCAATAACAAGCCGAGCCCCTTTTGGTTAACAGAATCTCCTACAAACTGGGGTAAGCCGAAGAATAGCATTTACTTATTTCTTTGCTATTTAATTAGCTTGAACTTTCTGGATTGTTCGTACCAAACTTGTTTGCCAAGGAGCCTACTTCTATCCAGTTCTGCAATGATACTGGTCGGAACAGTAAGGTATTTTTGACTGAGGATTAGATAACATAGTAACGGTACAGTATTTGTCGAAGAACCGCGAATTCGTAACAGATACTATCTCTTAGCCAATAACAATCTAAGTATAACAAACTTTACTTAGAGAACATGTAGAGATCCAAGTTTTAGAACAGTCTATAACGGGATAGACTATAACTATACATGTTAAGTTAAATAACACGATTGTTGTGTTTATGATTGAGTTTACTGTTTAAAAAAACAGATGGAGGAATTATTCCTTCCTAAGAGACTTTTTTATCATTAGAACAAGCGGTTGACCACCATCCACCATGCCTGATGTTAAGTAGCGATGTGGTCTACGATGGCGCACACTAATTGTTCGTTAGGTACCTATTCACCCGCGACTTGAAGACCTTCAGACTGTACTGCGCAGGAAACACAGACTCCTAGCGGTTCGCACTATGAAAGTAATCGCAAACCGTTTGCTTCGCGTAAATGGGAAATCCATCTGGTATGGATGACGTTTTGCCGTTCGCCTGGTTGTCCTATAGTAAAAACGCGATGGGGTCTAGACTGGGGGAGACTAGATCAAATGTATCTATTATATAGTTATAGTTTTCATAATTCTTCTAAATCAATGCTTAGGAAATATAACAACGATACAACATATGAACTATTTTAATCAATCTGCCTACCCCGCTTTGGGATTAAAAGGCGTGAAGTATATTTTTTTATTTTTTTTTTTATTTTAATCAATACATTTTATAAGGAAAGATTACAAAATATGTATGTATCTCATTTTGTAGTTAAACTATGTGAACGAAATCAGGAAACAACCACTAAGTAGACCCACCTATTCTTATATTTGCCACATCACAGGTCAAAGAAAAGATGTACACCATAAATTCACTCCCTTCCACATTTCCGATTCCAATAGGAACCAATAAGATTGTTATCCCATTCACGAAACGCTGCTCTCTTGGCGCCAGATATAAATTATCAAAACAACACAAACAACCTGTCTCCTTTGAAATTTGATTGCGCCCAACATCACACGCCCATGAACTCTATAATGAAACAGCCGTATAAAAACAAAACTGGGCATATATGATTAGGGCGATACACGGGTAAGGTAGAGATAGAACCACTAAACAAACAACTATTACAATAATGCACCGTCATGTGGAAATCACTTATTGCGGTGGTGACTTGCACCTCGCGTCGGCCGGCCCCGTGTTGCGCCGCGCCGTGTCCGCGTCAAAAAATCTTGTTTTAACAGTTACCTTACAAATCACCAATCGATGTTGTTATCACTTCATTTCATCTACCACAGACTATTTGACTGAACGAAAACAAAAGCGGAATCAGAATTTAACAGCTTTCAGGCCATACCGATTAGCGTTTGTATTACTTTTGTTCGACTTCGATTGATGGACGTGCAGATAGGCACCATAATAGATACAAGTCAAATAAATGAATAAAACTAACTTGTGTAACGCCACAGCTTCGTCTCCATTGAAATACTCGGATGCAAATATGTATGAATCTTGGATACACGTGGAATTTAATCATCATTAGAATATTTTTGCTAGATCCACACCAGACAAACAATGACTTGATAATAAGGGGAATGTGAGGCAGTAAGTGAACCTTGGTGCAAACCCCTAACATTTCCGGACGAAAATACTTACTGCAGCGATCTAGATCGAAAACTTTCTAAGTCCCTAACTACTTAAGAACAACCGGAGACAATGACGCGCTTCGTTTATTATAATTAAGTATTGTTATACATATTATTCTACTACTTATGTACATGAGTTAACAAGCTAATGAAAGATGAACTCTTTGATTCTAATCTCCGGTGACATGCACAAAAAGGCTCATGGAGGCGTTGCACCGGTCGATCGTGGAGTGTTCGACAAGCTCGAACAATGGTGCGTGAGGGACAGGGGGCGCTGTGATCGCCGAGTGAAATGAGGCAGAGCGGCGTCGGCGGCGGCGTCAGGTTACCGCGCGCCGGCGCCGGCCTGCCATAACACAGTGCCGGCGACGTCACAAACGCTCCAGGACCACTACATTCCCACAGTTGTACCAACCGTGACATACTGTTCTGACCGAAACAAAACCAACAGCCTCAGTGTTTAAGGAGCATCAACTCCCGCTACATACAAGCAACAAGAAATCAATCGCAATCGAAACCGTGATACTATATTTAACATGCCCAACTACAAATTAAGACGACATGGAAGTGACTAATAAATTATTCCACAAGTATGAATTCCAACTATCAAATGTCAACGGCGAAGACGCTTTGCCAAGAAATAAATCAGAACCTTAAATTGCTTTCCGCAAAGACACTCCCACCGTCGACTTGGTGTTAATAGCGCGTGCAACCGAGCCACAGACAAATGTTAGAAACATTTTTTGCTTTGAAACTGTATCCGTTCTGGAGGGGCAGGCGCCACGGAAAAAAATTTACTGCATCCAGCCATACTGTCACTAATTAGGCAGTTCTTTTAAGAGTTATATCTAACGCATGTCTACCCAGCCATGCCAATAAAACACGACCATAAGAGACGTCTAAGTTATCATAATTAGATAATTCGTTATTTTTTCAAGTCAATCAAGTGATCATCTACGTTACATTTGAAAATTTCCTAAAGGAAACATAACAGAACAATACTCACAAAATACTTTTAAACGAACAAATTAATCAGGCCAATGTTGGAACGGCACATTACCATTTATATTGAATTAATTATTTTCTTTAAATCAATTTCGTTGTGTTTAACAAACAACCGTAATTATGTTATAATATTGAACACGATAATATTTGTTACCGTATTAGAAATCGAAGTGGGATCCCAATGTTTAAAATTTAATTGCATCGATGATCCAGCCCCGCCCCGCGCCGGCCGGCTCCGTACGGCGTAAGAAGCACGCTCTTTATCCACTCTATAATCTCGCCCGCTATATTACAACATCTTTAATTTAACTCTTCTTGTAAATACGTACAGGTTTTGTACGTATACCTATTGACTTTGGCCTTTTACTAGTGAACGCTCAAAGATTTCATCCGCCTTGTTCCTTATTGGATTACTATTATTTCCAATCAGTTATATTTATAGTTTTTATTCTGCATAAGTAGACTATTACTAGTAACAAGAGTATTTGAAAAAAATAGAAAATGACGTATATTAAATAATGCGCGAACGTCTATCTAATGTTTCCGGAGTTACACGTCCTGTAACTGAGACGTCTTTGTTCCACATAATTCAATTCGGTAGTGTTTAATGCGGAGTTTGTGTGCCAAATTATAAAACTGTACCTCCTATAAAACCTACCAACTTACCTTATAAAGCTTTACCTCCTCTTTAAAGATAACATTATATCCGAAATTGAATAATACGACTCAAACGCAGACTTCGTGTCTGAAGAACAATTCGTATGTATTTGAGTGAATGTAAAATTACTTCTTGATTTTTACCTTTCAAACTAATACTGACTAGGAAGTTTTTACATACATAAATACTAGGTATCGATATAGAACAAAATTATATCGCTCAGTGAGTGTAGACACGGTCTTAAATGCCTACAAAAAAAACTAAATGTATCCGTTATGTTCCGCTCGCCGCCGACTTGTAAATTTTTCACGATTGTTTATCATACAGCGTCAGTCTAATAAGAAATAAATAATATCTCGCTTTTGAAGACAAAATGAGCTGATGACAAATTTAAATTGCTCGTTTCAAAGAAATTTGTGTCGTTTTAATATAAACAGAAAAAGAAGACGAGATCTCACACAGGGACTTCCACAAATCTATAATTCTCTCGACAAGGCGTACCCTTGTATACGAAAATAAGCCGCGACGTTTTTTTTAATATACACAGAGGAGACTGCGCGGGCGCTGCTACTGCAAACACGTGTTTCAAATTGTCCGACAATATTTACTGAGTTCCTGTCATTTACCTGATATTAGTGTTAATAAATGTTTAAGGACTGGTAATTAGAGTTCATTCTCTACGTCTCTTTCAAATAATCGGATTAATTCCGTTACCGTTTTCTATTAAGGCCTACAGAAGCTGAGCAACTCCCGGTCTACTATCACTTTCCCCAATAAAATGTGTAGATACTAACAGTACCCTAGTACCCTATAGGTACTTTGCCATTTTACTGTTCCGACTACAAGCTTTGGCGTCAATAAAACAAAGAAAAGAAACCCTATTCAGCCAACAAATGGTCAAAAGGAAGTAATTGCACAACTTCGTCGGAAGGACATAAACAGCCCGAGATTAAATTAGAACTTCCAGTTCTAGAAAACAGTGAACAAATCTACTTAAGACATCAATAAAACTTGGCAATCGCTCCGATACATGATTTGCAGGGAAACAATAAATCGATTTATTACTCATTCTAAAGGTGCAAGCAATCAATGTCGTTTCATTTTGATGAAAACGTAATGTCTGTTCCGACAACCGACGGTCATGACAACCATCGACTATTAACTGCGATTAAACTCGGCAAAAACGAAATTAATAATGACAATAACAGGTACCCATAGATTTACATATCAGTGTAGAATTCGTTTATTTGCAACTGTTGTACGGTACAAGCAGCAGTAATAATGTCTCTTGCTTTATCTTGTTGTATTATAACAAGTTATATATCACATGGACGAAATGTTCATTGCTGACCTAATAATAGACGTAGAAAAAATCTTGAAAGATGGCTCATAAAATAAGATACGGATACGGGACTTGGCCCAGAGATATGTCAAGATAAGGGGCGGCGGGGGGGCTGTAGCGGGCGCCGCAGTCGACCACTCGACGGGCCCAATTAGGTGCACACCTTTGGGACATGTGTTTTAGTAAAATTACCTATTTGGCAGTGGAATTTATGTTGACAAACATCATATAAAAATAAAACAATAGAATTCGAGCCACATCGCTTTCGACCTTTTAACTTGTGGTTTTCCACATTCGAATATTTATCATACGGAAGTATCTTAATCGTAATACACTTACGGACCCCCATATTAACAACGAAAGTTATAGGTACAATGTGCAGTGAACACAATGTTTTGTCTTTTACACAGCTCAACAATACATCAAATGATAAACAAGGACAAAGCTGAGCAGGTCACTCGTTGCAAAAGTATCAAATGTTGTTGGTTATTAATAAGGGAGGTTAAAATGTTGCGCAATTTCAATTATTCTAAATGAACATTATTTACTGGGTGCCTATTTGAATCTGATAATACTTACATGGAACCAATGACAACTGAACTAAAGTTTTACTTCTTAGAAACATTAGGTCATTACCTTCTGGATTTTATTTAACGCTTAATTGCACGTACCTTCGTCTTAGCCACTTTAGAGTTCTCAGAACACATCTTTGCAAGTGCGTGGTACTCCCCCCTGGCCGCGCATAGGATCCAGGCCTTCTGTTTCGGGTCCAATGGCTCCGATTCTCCTTTTGGATCCAACTAAAAAGAGGTTCGATTAGATTTTTACGAACTAATAAGAATCTCACATGACATTTTTTTTATTAAAGATACGCACCGATCGAATCGAAGCGCGGTCCTCTTCGTCCACACTCTGAAATTAATAAGATGTTTTTATAGTCCGTCTTAATAGTTTTAAAACTAAATCAGTTAAAGTAAACAACACTCAAGATATTATACAACTCAATAAAATAAAACATTTACAAGCTATTGATTATCGGGTCCATTAATATTAAGAGATAAACTGAGTTTACTCTACCGGGGCGCTTACTCTAATGCCCCATTCAATGAACTATCCGTACCTACTCGAACTCATTCATTAAACAACGTATGTAATATAAAGGTTGGTATTCAACGTCTTCGAAAAAGAAAAGGTTAAGATAATAAATAAAGAGGATATTTACATACATAATAAATATCTTAACGACACATATAAATTAATCGGAACCTAATATTTCAAAATTAATAAATGAGTACTTATATTGTGAAAATAATATTTTGAATTAATGGTCAATAAATTCGAATTCTCCCGTCCTCAGGCTTGCGTCGCTATTGCTCCGTCATGAAGAATGTCGTAAGAGATGTATGGAGGCGCGTGCGTTTCATATCTTCAAACGGATTGTATACAGTTCAATTTCGGTTGAGTGTTTTTGGGAGTAAGGAGTATAATTGATGGTCGGCTGGGCGTGCGCTGCGCCGCATGAGCACTTTACCACCTGTCGTTACATATTTATGTCTACACTATTGGCCTCACTGTTAGGGACTTCGATATTGACAAGATAACATCCTTAATGTGATGTGTTTGATTGAATAATAAGATTATGTTTGTACTCTCTATAGGTACTCGGATTTGGCTTCACCGTTTCAAAAAGACAATACTCGTAATTGAAAATCTATAAAAAATATCCAGTGTTTGTACAATTCATATTTCACAGCGGTAATATCGCATCAACGGTATCTGCAGACCATAATCATTATAATAACATAAAATAAATAATGAAAACATCATCTGCTAATGAATTCCTCGCGTCCGGTCATAACTCAAATAACTAGTCGCTTCATTAGTCCCAATATTTACACGTATCAATTTACAAAAACTGTTTAATCTTTATCGCTAAATGGTCCTTCTTTTATTACATAAATCTGAGAAGCGAGTTTCAGCGACCATTCGAGTAGGAAGATAAGATACTTATCTGGATGGTGGCGCCTACCATTGGGAACCAGCATGGGTACAATTTTTTTTTACATGTTGCACGGTGCAAAAGCTTGATGTGGAATGTGGTAGACAATATCCAACAAGATAAATGCGTCAGTAACACAGGGCAGAGACAAAAAAAAAAACTACACGTTATAATGTTTATTTTCATCGACCGACAGTTACCTAACAGTGCGTACATACAAACATAAATAAATGCAAGAACAGAAAGAAAACTATTGTTCCAACAGTTGTACCAACTTCGAGTCAGTTTGGTTTATAACTGACAGGTAATTCGTCTGTTGCCATTTTCCATCACTTCGACAAGCCTCGTTAAATGTGGCATCCCGATGTTGATGGATCCAAGTGATTCTCAGGCCCGAATAGCAGAAGAGAACAATGAAATCGGTCATATTTTCCTGCCAGCTCGCAACGAACCGTGATAGCTTATCGCGCCGACATCTTGCATAATAATAACTACTGCGACTTCAATCAAAACGATGATGACGTCTACTTAAAACCAAGCTTATTTTCGCTACCTTTATGAAGGTATTATGGAGACTCACGGGAGAGATAAAACAAAACAATGAACGATTGTCCGAAAGAATCTCAAACGCCTGTAGATGGGGCTGGAGCTTGCAAACAACACTTATGAATATTTACATAGAACATTAAATATCTAGGGGATCGAAAAGCATGATTGTTTCAACGAAGTTTTTAGCGGCCACGCATGACCTGTTCGGGGTCTTAATAATAGAGTCGTGTCCATTGGTGACACACGACTATCATTTTAAAGAATACAATCGGCTTCTGATCACGACCTGTGTTACAAACGACGCGGCATGAATAAATAGCTAATTACTTTTTGATTTCACGATATTCGTTAATGCTACTCTAATAACCATGTTTATACCGATCACAAGGCGAGGAAAAAACATTTCATCGACCAATTTTTCAAGATATAATAGGAAGCGGAAGTGTCAAAGTAACTGTTCTATTTTAGTCAGTGATTTATCGCTAAGCTTTTACAGATGAACAGAAAATCTCAAACTGTCGTTCTTTGTATATGTGGTTCTCGACAGTTTTTTTTTATTCGAGTTGTATTTTCGTAATAAACATTTTTACCTTTCCATCAAGTGATACAATATTCTCTCTATATTATTGCATAAGTTATTTATGTATTGTATCGGGAGAGGTAAGTTGTTAAAAGGAACATAAAAATCACTATTGTGATTTTAAAAATTATTTTCCTATGTCTGTCTAATTATGAAGAAAGATGGTGATCAAACCCTTGTTCACAATGTTAAAAAAAAAGAAAAAAGATTTATCAGCTACATGTGTTATTACGACATGTAGGTCTGTATTCATATACAACGTATATACGTATCATTAGTAATGTCTCTTTTACTAAAATACGATTAGAACAAGACACACGTTACGTGAGCGGAGATCTGTACTGAGGGCCTAGGACCTATGTGTATTTGTCTGAAATATAAAAAAGCTAGGTGTGTTCATCGGAACTTTGAATTTAACAAAGTATAAAAACGAATCGTCACGCCATTGACTCAAAGTCAGTCTTGTAAAATAGGGTCACAATCTTAATAGTGCTGTAAAGTACCACGTAAGTCCTTATTTCAAAAGTAGTAAGGAGATTACAATACATCCGGGAGGCCAGTAATCTAAGCCCCGCTCATACGCTCTTCTCGCTCTTATAGTGTTTGTGTAAAATGTGACAAAACTATGCTCAAGCGACAATTGAGAAGTGATTTATTGTTTCAAAATACGGGCAGGAGACTGCAGTGATTTCTATGATTAAGGGTCGCCTTAGGACCCTACCCTGGGACCCTACATGCGTATTAAACGGCAGGTACTGGAAGCTGTAAAAACACACATTTTTTTTTATTAACACCATAAAGGTTAATCTTAGCATACACGGGATATTAGTTGTACCACCACACATCTTGGAGTAAAAGCTAAACAGCCCTTCTGTCCTATGGACGAGACTCTGAAGCAGATTTCTCTCTGGAGTCCACTAAAAGAATTTGTATTTTTTATGTTTGTTTCGAATAAACTTAACTGCTCGACAGATTCGATAAATATATGACCATTGTAATGCTGCATTATCCCTAAATGACAAAGGCTACTTATATTTTATTCCAAAGTCACAGACAGACAGGAGAACTGAATAAATCGTGGTTACCGTAGGGAAAGGTAAGTAATATATCCCTATTACTTACAACTACGTTCAGTTAGAACTGTATCAACGCTCAAAACTAGGTTTCGCTAGGTTGATGTTTTATGCAGAATAAATTATATTCGCGTGTTTTTCAGTCGATTATGATATATAGCCAAAGAGGAGATAATCTAAACCAAAGATCGTATCGCTCAGTTTATTGATACTACTAATATGACCTACTTAATCCTACTAATCTTATGGAAATAAACGCATTTATTCGTCCATTATTAACGCCAAAGTTTGGATGTTTGTTACTCTTTAATGCATAAACTACTGAACTGAGTTCAATGGAACATAAGGATAATATTATAGTTGGTACATCATTATAACACTTAGTCTATATTTTTTCCGACTTTCCCACGAGAACGGGATAAACTGCGGGTAACACCGCCGGCATACAGGGATGCGGAAATATCAAAAATTTGAACTAATACCATCACTAATTCACTTCTTCAGCCTAACTGAATGTCTTTAAAATACAAACTAGAAATAAATTCCTTCTAAAAATGCATACACAATTGCCAACCTAATAAGTCACATTATATACTTAGGGACATAATCATTGTATTTTTTTTATTAGCTCCATTTTGAGTTAACCATAAAACGAATTATAGTAGTAATATTTATGTTAGTGATCATTTAACCACTAAGTAATGGGCAAAAAGTACCTTGCATAACTATGTCATGAGTCCACAACGTTATTCCGAAACTTCTTTTCCGATGCCGACAACTCCGAATATTCGTTTCTCCGACGACTAATTGTCCGAACAATCGCTTGGCCGCTTCAAAAAAGTCCGAGCGCTGCTTTTTCCGATATTCGATTTTACGTTTCACGTTTCATCAATACTTACTTAACTACATAATACTGTTACGTACGTGGGGGTGGGTACGGATAGAAAATTACGCTATTACGAAAATCAAGAATCACACTTTATTTCGGCACTGTAATTACACAAACACAATTGATTGAAATATAAAAAAATGGTAATTGTAACTGTAAATCTCCATTCATTATAATTGTGTGATTATTTGTTTGTACGTATTTTAACGCCCAGGGGTCGAGAAACAACAGCTAGAATGCCGTAGAAGTGCGTCGAACATTTGAGAGGCCTGAAGAACATTCCAGTATCCAAGTCAACGCAAACAAACCACTACACAGTACCTATATGCTAACAGATACTCATGGAATCATCTAGAAGTCTCTGTACTTGGATACCTACCACCAACGACTGGAATGTTCTATCCGTACCCACCCCCACCTACGTAACACTATTATGTAGTTAAGTAAGTATTGATGAAACGTGAAACGTAAAATCGAATATCGGAAAAAGCAGCACTCGGACTTTTATGAAGCGGCCAAGCGATTGTTCGGACAATTAGTCGTCGGAGAAACGAATATTCGGAGTTGTCGGCATCGGAAAAGAAGTTTCGGAATAACGTTGTGGACTCCTATGTCGAGTATAATCAAAACATAATATGTTATTATAATAAAAGTAATAGGGTATAAAATTTCCTATTGTTATTTCCAATTCTTGCAGTTAAAATAGAGATACTCTCTTCTTCAATGAATAACCTCTCCAATTTGAAATTATGGCCCTAATTGATATTATTCAAGGTTTATAAAGTGTCTTGGCCCTCGTCCAGCAGTGGACGTCATGTGGCTGATGATGATGATGATAAAGTGTATTTTTGTGATCTTTGTCCTTCAAAAATTTTTTGTATATTTTTAGTCAAAGCCAATCAACCTTTGATACCTTATGTTGTATAGCATAGAATGCCCCATGTATTTGATTTCATAACAGAGATATTGTTTATTACCTAATGTACCAATATGAGAATTCCTATAAGAAAATGTAAAATAAATTTCAATACCCATTACAATTTTGATTACACAAAAATGAAGACAAAACTCAGGCTAAAAGAGGAGACAGTACTGTGAACTAAGCTAATACAGCACTATACAATATGACAGTTTTAGCATTGTTTTGGGATAATAATTCAAGGTAGGAATAAAAAAATACTTGGCATAGTACACAACTGAGTTTTGTGGAATGTGCATATAAATAAGTAAACTGGTGAAAAAATTGGACAGTAAATAAAACCTAATGAGCTACCAACAACAAAAAGTATAAGAATAGTCAAATAATATGTAGTGTGTATGAAATAAGCAACAGATTTATAATCCATTAGATAGTAGAAAAAAAAAGGGACAATGTATTTATGTGTTCGCTAATTCTACAAAAAAAATGGAATTTCATATTGTGTACAGAAAACAGATTTTTAGAAAAACACTTTCTAGTTAGGTGATTGTACATTCCCTTGTACATTAGCTTTCATTCACTTGATAGTTTATTTCATTATTTTAATTGGATTTGACAGCCAAAACAGATGAAAGAGATTTATATGGATGATGTATTGGGCCAGGTGAGTAGAGGTCGCTCCAGAAGGACATACATTGACCAGATTGGTGATGTCATGGCGGAAGGAGGCGTGAAAAGTACTTGAAACCGTGACAAATATTGATCTGTAGTCTCTGCCTATCCCTCTGGGAGACAGGCGTGAAGTGAAGACACACTGTGTACATTGGTTTATTAAGATCTCCAAATTCCATGATAACCTATCGCCAATACTCCTACTTCTAAACCATCCAAACAAATTGGCAATTCAGGCATCTTAAGAGACAAGTATAAGGATTAAATTGTCCAGCTAAAGAAGGTGTTACCCTCGCTGAAAGACTGCAAGCAATGGTCTTAGAAACATTGTTGGGCTCGTCAACATAAACAACTTTTACTAAGACAACAGTGCGGGGAAATAAAATTCTTTTTTCATCTCCATACTAAATTTCATCTCCGGAGGCAAACATTTTTCTATTTTGACGAGCCCAACAATGTTTCTAAGACCATTGCCCTTTGGTCCTTTTACATGCCGAATATATCAGTCAACTGCTCATAGTTCACAGACTGATACCAAAAAGCAAATAATATTGATTTGACCACATCTTTTTTGTTGAAAATCAGGCAACATTATGTAGTGATCTGTCAATTTGTTAGTCAAATTATTGAACAGACTATAGAATGGCATGTGGTGTTGTAAAATTATCTAAAAAAAGATTATTTACTGTAATATCTGTTTGCCGAGTGGTAGGTATGCTTTGCACAGGATTGACAACCACCCAAAACAAAAGTTATAACTGTCCGCGCGGTGTCATGGATGCATAATGTACTGTATATTGTAGTTGATATGCAGTCTTTAAGTATAAGACCTCTAAAAGAAGTCTTTAGTTTTGCCTAAAGTAATATATCTGTGTACATACCTGATTGTAAAAATTACTGCCAACAGGAATAGGTTTCATATTAACATCCCCTTCGGATGCCATTCTATTAAACATTTGTTTTCTTTCTTTAACCGATATTTTATGTTCATTATCTTCTAATGATACTTCACTTTTTGATGTGGATAATGGTTCACTATTTTGAGATACATCTTGACAACTGGCATCATGGGGAAGTGTTGTTAAGCTCCCAGTAGTGATTGATTTCTTATCGATACTTGTCTTGTCCGAGGAAGACTTTCTTCTTGGATAAGCTTTAGGCGCACTTTCCTCTTGATGATAATGTACAACATTTTCCTTTTGGTTGCTTACTGGTGAATTAACAACCTGCTGTGAATTGTCTATTAGAAATTGGGCTATGTTAAGGTCTTGGCTTAAAGGAAATGGTGGAGGAGGATGTCTGTACGGAATAGGCTCTAAGTTACTTCTTTCATTTTCATTCGAAGGCGTAGTAGATGACAAACTTGTGGTTTCCGAATTTCTCTCGTCACATGACGCATCGTTGATAGTATCTTTACAGTTATTCGTCATATATTTTTTCTTCAATATCAACCATTTTTCGTTGTTGTGATTCTTGATATTTGCCAAAGTATTAACGTGCTTTTTGAATGTGTTTCTGGCTTCGTCTTAAATAAAAAAATAGGGTTTAAACTGTGACATTAAACTTTATAAACAAAACGAACCGGATATTCTCGTCTCTTACCTCGCATATCAGGATTAGTCAGAAATACTTTAAAGTGCTTCACAAGTTCGTGATTTGTCACTTTTCCATTATGCATTAACATAAACTTTAATATCTCATCAAAACTTAGCTCAGACGGTACAGACATTGTGGATAAATACAAAATAACTACAACAAACACTTGTTGGCAAAGATTGTTGTGAACGGACGGAACTGAACCAATGGAAATTGACAATTTTGACGTTACGATTAGTAGGTTATGAGTGAACGTTCCGTTGCACGATGTAAATTTGTACTATTATTAAACCGTTTCATGATTATTTCACTGTATAATCCTCTCATTAACGTAAATCATAGTAAATTGCTGCTACTGTAAAAAAGAAGGGAACTGCCAATCACACAAAATCAACCTAAATGTATTAATTCTTAAACTAATTTTATTTTATATTATTGACCATTTTAGTGATATTGAAACGTAGTGACGGATAAATATCAAGGGTCCCTATTGTACTATAATAGTGTAGTGGATCTACAAAGACCTTGGGGATGATAGCCCTGTAAAAGCTAGTTAGTTTGAATAAATATATTGATTTGCAAGTATAACAAAAAATATATAGGTAGGAACTTAACCACAATTAATGTGAGAATTAGGAGGGAGGGAAGGATGTAGGTGGGTAGTCATATCGAATAGGTGCATATACACATATCAGGTACCTATGCCATTAAGTAAAAAAAGGTAGGTACGTCTAAGTACATCTAAATATATAAAAGGAAAAGCTGACTGACATATCAACGCACAGCCCAAACGGCTAAAACTAAAACTCTTGAAATTTGGAACGGGCGTAGCTTAGGTCCCGTAGGGTTGCACTAATTAAGGAATTCCAGAAATTCCCACGGAAACGGCAATGAACGGGAAAAGACTTTTGTATGAAAAATATAAACCGCTCAAGATATACGCTTGAAATTTGGGATGCAGGTCTAAACTACGCGAATGAAATCGCGGGGCGTCCACTAGTCTAAATATATAAAAGGAAAAGCTGACTGACTGACACATCAACGCACTGCCCAAACGGTTAAACGTAGGCATTTTAAATTTAGGACGTAGCTTAGGTACCGTAGGGATGCACTAAGAAAGGAATTCCCGAAATTCCCGCGGGAGCGGGAATAAACGGAAAAAATCTTTTGTAAGAAAAGTCTAAATGGCTCAAGTTAGACGCTTGAAATTTGGGATGCAGGTAGGTACCATGCTTATGCATATAGGAAAATTCCCACGGAAACGGGAGTTAGCTTTAGGAAAAAAACTTTTGTACGAAAAGAAATAAACCCAGTTAGCTAGATGACTGAAGTTTGGTATGCAGGTGCCTTAATCAACATCAAGCTTACTTGCAGCGCGATATTGCAAAATTCTAATGGGAGCGGAAAAAATATCTAATATGTGTTGTTAGTGCCAAAAACGGAAAAGTATTTACAAAATGTGAAACAGTGTATGTATCATACTTATTTGTAAAAAAATTCGCCTAATTAATAAAGCTATTACCCGAAGACACTATACTGCGCGAACGGAGTCACAGGCACAGCTAGTCTAAATATATATATTATATAAGTATCTAATTAGGTACCTATATTAAATATACTAGCCATCCCGGCAAACATTTGTTTTTCCACAATAAGTTGCCTTTGTACCCCGTGTATCGGGAGAAATACAACTGGTAGATACATAAAAAAATAGATAGTAGTCGATTCTCAGACCTACTGAATACGCATACCTATAAAAATTGGTAACACTATGACATGGATGTTTTATATATTAGATTATCCCGACGTACCTAATGAGGAGTTTTCTAAAAAATCAATCTCGCAATTATAGTAGAAAACGAAAGAGATGCAACAGCTTTATTCACGGAAATAACATATTATAAAGTAAGTACTGCGTAATACGTATGAAGTATATATTACTTTCATGACTTTATTCTGTATAGGATCGTATGTGTTCGGACTCACTCTTTTGTTGATTTTTTTTAAAGAAATCTCCTCAGTAGCTACCTCGAAATTGGGGCCAATTTTTACACCTTGTTTTAAGTAAGTATAAGTTTAAAACGTCGAAAGGGATCTGCCTCTTTGTAACAGTCGGCGTAAGTTATTACGTTCATTATAAAATTAAGAAAATAATATAGGTAAGTACTTTCTACTACTACAGATGACAATTATAAATGAAAAAGTTTAAAACAGGTAGGTATGTTGCGGGCGCCACACAATGGATGTAAGTAGGATAAAGGGGGGAATAGCTGAGACCCACTACTACAGCGTGAACTAAGCAACGCACGCGTTTGCACTGAGCTGCGAATCCACGCCATTTTGTAAAGAGTTAAAAGTGGTCATAAAATCATACCTATACGGTGTGTTTGATAAGTATCAGTGGAGCATAATAGGGTATCCGTTCTGTATGGTTACAGTGAAGGAGCATAGGGTATGGTAGTGGGGTAGGATGTAGGTCCATTATCCTATACGGGGCACACTGAACGGGCACAGTAGGTTGTTCTTATAGGTGCCACCACTCTACCCCGTTTTGTTCTGGTTGGCTAACTTTATTTGTTCCTATTAGGAATAAACTATGTATATTTCTGAATAAACTGTGTAGAGGTATATTTCTTTCGGTATGTTTCATTAGTCGGAAAACTGTGTGAGTGCGATGTTTGTAACCAATACATTATTTTATTATATATTTTATTTACTTTCATGTCATCGATTAATTATATTCATATTATACATGCGAAAGTTATCATAGGTTGGGCTGACCACTGGTTTGATACTATGCCACCGGTTTCCACTAATAGTTCACCGTAGCCAGAAAAAGACTCAACTAATTAATGAGTAGATACTCTGAGTTCTCCCACGTAAGAGTTTTTGGTTACTTTATTTTCGTAATTCCAAACACTGAGTACATTACAAAACGTACATGTTTGTACCGTCCGGACATTTCATTTATTTGTCAAATCGTGTTCAAATAAAGTCATATCAAATTGCTCATACGTCAAATGAATAGTCTGGTTCTTAAATAAGTGAGATTACTTGTTATAAGTGCTACGCGCACGTAGTAAATGCTACGAATCGTAGCACTTTCTGCACAGTAGTCATAATTAAAATTGGCTTGTGTATATTACGTTTTTAGATAAATAACAATAGGTATGTTGGTAAATTATGCGTGTGCATTATTTTCACATACTACTCATAATACCAACTATCTGACTGTTAGAATGGATCTGTTCATGCCTGCTGAAATGGACTTAATTTTTTTTAAGTTAATACATACGAACGTATTCTGTATAAAATGTTGAATAAAGCACGATAAATGGTTAAGCCAGATTACTAGTCGGGCACCAGAAGAGTTATGACACGGATCTACAGGATCCAAACTTAATGCGGCTAGCAAGCAGGTTGGTCTCGGACTTCCGGCGAACAAGAATCAGACATTTAACTTTTAATTGGCCGGTTGTAGCAAGTTCAGAACTTCGTTATCGGTAAGTGTTGAACTATGTAACACGTTCCGGACCCACAAACTATTAGACATGCATTATCTATAGACAATGTTTAATTCCGGGAATTATTTACGTGTTGGTATCGTCCCCGAATGGTTAGTTTCGGAAGTGACATCGTTGACAGATGCGGGTAAAACATGGCGGAAATAAAGCTAAGGTACGGATAAAAATCGTATTGTAAGTTAAATAAAAGCCTCGTGTAGCGGTATTTGAGGAAACTCCTACGAAACGGCTGGACGGATTTTATTAATATTTGTTTGCGGATCGGGTAGGTCTGAGAATCGGCCAATATAGGCATTTTTTTTTCTATCAGTAGGTATCGCAAAACAAAGTTTCCTATCAGCTAGTTAGTCATAGGTAGGTTTAATTAACTTTAAGTAAAACGAGACATGAATTGATATTGCTCTTTATTGCACATCGTTCATTACAAATGCCTATAAAATTTACTGCAGTAGGCGACTTTACATCGCTCAGTGCGATTTATGGAAACGTAATTATTTATAGAAGTAATTTTATTGCAGTCATCTTAAAGATAATAATGAGGTAAAATTCTTATTACCTACGTCTATATTATGTATATATATAAAATATATATATGAAGAAAAAAGAACCGAGTTCAACCAGTACCTACTAGTCGCCCCTGCGATTGTTTTAAGTTCTCCTCGATGTATCTGGACGGCATTCTATCGAATCCTGCATTTTTAACATGGGGTCCACCTTTTGGAAAATCTTCTTTACAAATTAAAAAGCAAACATCAAAATTGCATTCCAAATGACGAAGTTACCCGCGAACAAAATTACTGATTTGGTCTTCTGCCATTCTGATGATAACTTTGGCTTTTTAGGTGTGCAAGTTAGTAATTTTGATGTACAGTTTATTATTTTAATTTTCAAAATAACTCAGGGGGTGATTAGTGATCGATACTGATGCCAAAAATGCAATCAGTAAAATGTTTGTCTGTCTGTCTGTATGTTCCTTATAGAAACAAAACAAAAACTACTCGACGGATTTTAACGAAAATTGGTACAATTATTCTTCTTACTCCTGAGCAGGTTACAGTATACTTTTCATCACGCTACAATCAATAGGAGCAGAGTAGTGATGGGAAATTTCGGCAAAACGGGAGAAGTTACTCCATTTTTTAAGCTTCCGTCGCGTGTGCAGCCTTAATGGTTAAAGTTACATAGAAATCATGTTTGACGGAAATCTTCTATATAAAATTGTCTAAAATATATCCCGCAACATATGCTATGTCTATCTTTTATGGTTGTGTCACAATAACACGTGTAACTTTAAATATATAAAAGGAGAAACTGACTGAGAGACATATCAACGCACAGCCCAAACGGCTAAACGTAGGCACTTGAAATTTGAACGAACGTAGCTTAGGTACCGCAGGGGTGCACTAAGAAAGGAATTCCAGAAATTCCCTCGGGGACGGGAATTAACGGGAAAATACTTTTGTATGAATAATATAAACCGCTAAAGTTAGACGCTTGAAATATAGGATGCAGGTACTACTAAACTACGCGAATGAAATCGCGGGGCGTCCAGTAGTAAAAAATAAACATACAGTCGGATTGAGAAACCTCCTTTGAATTCGGTTAAATAGACCAGTATCTACTACCCCGTGATTTCAGTACTGTACAACTCAAACACTGAGCTTAGAGCTGAGGACTTCAGCCAAGTCCGTTGTTTCGGTACCTAGCAAACTCCGTATGTAATTTTATAACAAACTAGCTGATACGCCAAACGTTGTCTTGACAATACACATTTTTAACAGTGTTTCTCCTGCTAATATGTGTGGTATTAATCATATAAACTTTCCTCAAGAAATATTATTTTTATAAAAAAAACCGCAACAAAGTCCGTTGCGTAGTTTGAAAGATCAAAATATCATACATGGGAACAGACAGTGGGATGCGACTTTGTTTTATACTATGTATTGATTTGTAATGAACCTCGACGTTGTTACACGCAATTTATTTAGTTCCGGTGGGTAATTCGGTATGAAATAGTCTATGTATTACTCTTATGACGTATAAGCTATAATACTGTAAAGTTTCATTGCGATTCATTCTGTAGTTTCCATGTTAAAGAGTAACAAACGTACTTCACTGACTTACTTCTTTATAATATTAGTGTGATTTGGTCATCATAAGACTATTCGGTGGATGGAATTATTGATTTTGCATAACATGTAGCTAAAGCGCGGAATCGCGTATAGTTCGCGTACGGTCGCCCAAGAAAGTGATATATCAGAATTGATGACACTTCCTGTGTCAATAACTTATCAATTATAAGGTAGAGTTTGGTATGTGGTTGGTATATTCAAGTAAACAGATGTCTAATGATATTCATATGAGTTTCAACCTTAGAGTTCATGTAAATACCTCAATATATGGTGCCCTGCGGTATAATAATTCATCCCGTTCCGTATAAAATCCATGTTGTAATCCATCTGCCCACTAACTTATGGCCATAACTAGATGTAACTTTTTCCATATAATTTTAGTAAGAAACATAAGTTACATAGTAACGTTTTACAAACATTCTTACGTGTAATATGTAAATAAATTAAGACGGTTTTAGGTAAATTAGCTCTCCAGTGGATGAAAGTCACAATAGATTCAAAAGCAATACAGACGAAATTGCCCGAAGAGTAACCACTGTAACTAGGCACAGGCTGACTAATATGGAGCTGCATACATCAATAAATGACGCTACAGTGGAAAAGGGCTACAAAATAACGAAGAACAAACAAACTAAGTTAGCACTTCCGACTATGGGCGAAAGAACATTCAAACAACGTAGTTGTTCACACACCGTTCGTACAAAAACCATTCGGGCTATGGAGGAGGAAACGTGAAACGGAATGCAGAAAGTAAGTATTTTTTAAATGAACTGGTGGCAAGTCACAATCGATTAAATATTTCTACTTCTTTTTATAAAACGAACTTTCCCTAGGTTCGTTACACGTTTATTAGTTCACGAGTTTTCATCTCCATCATTATACCTATAACGAGCTTTCACTACTAAACAAACTGTTTAACTTTAAATTACAGAGAGAGAAGTAGACACTGGGGCACGTCCTTCTGGAGTTCTAAGAAGTGGAAAGGTACAGGGCGACCCATCTAGGAGCCGGACCATCCCTACAGAAGATTGTCAGGGACACGAAGGGCCTGCTGCCATTCCTTGAGGAGTTGGGATGATTAGAGTAGCGCCACCGAATCACGTACACTGTAGTGTACGTGAAATTGAACGTCGAATTGCGGAAATACCCTGAATCATCGACATCCGGTAAGTAAACCTAAGAAGATACATTTTTAAACTTCTTTCACCTTTATACTCGCAACTCTACTACGTACGTAAATACATAAATACCTGTATGAGGCTCTGGAGACAACAGAGAGAGGCGTGCTAGAAAGATTATAGATGAATACAAGTTGTTTGATACTCGGCTACTAAAGCCTTACAGATCACAGTGGCGTGACTGTGGAGAGGCCTGTCCAGCAGTGGACAGGTATGGGCTGATGATGAAAGCCTTACATCGCCACAAGTTTGCGAGCCTATCTGACCTAATATCCCCATAGCGCTTTTAAAATAGTACAACCAAGAGTACAGCAAAACGTTATCCATACCAGGTGGACATTCCATGTACGCGAACCAAACTTTTGCGTCTATTTTCATAGTGCTAGTGTGAGGAGCTAATACTATCCGATGCCAAAAAATATTGTATCATTCACTGAATTTTAGTGGGAATTTCGGTATAAAACAAAATACAGTTTCTTCCAGTCTAATTCAGGTATTTTTTTTACAAAATAGAGTCTTCACAGACCAAACAACTGTAATTGAAATAATATTAGTAATAGTACCAAGTCCACCGTTAAACTAAACGCGAAAAAAAATCAGCGTTTTTCCAAATTCCCGGGTGAATTTTAACCCTTACGGCATACAATTCTTTATGAAATTATAATCAATGTATTTACAAGAATGTGTATTTTAAAAAGGCGTAATGGGTATTATTTTTCTTACAACGTCTGAAGCTGAGGAGGTGAGTCTGTTATCGTCATAGTGGTTAGGTTGCAATAGAATCGTTGTATGGATTCAGTGCACCGCTTTTTTTGTTAAGAGTAAATATTAAATAAACAAAAGCAGGCTTCAGTTTGAAAAATATTACTTAAATGTGGCGCTGTCGTATATACGTAGAGGCGGGAACGTGTATACAAAGTAGGTACATTATCTGTCTATTCCTTTGGACACATGAATTAGTAAGTACTTAATATGTGTGATTTAATAGGATTTAAGTAGTGAAGTCACTGTTCAGTTATGTTTGTTTAGATGGATAGAACATGCATACCTATGTGCATAACCCAAACCCAACTTACTGTGATCTGGAAAATAAATGAAACTATGTCATTTAGTTTTGCCAAATATTGTGTTCTGGTATTTGGTAGCCTACATTTCTCTTGTTCACAGTTATGTTTTGTTTTGACTACGTCCTATTTTAAGTATTGTATCCAGCGCTATAAGTTCGTAACCGCCAAATGGGATTTAATCCAAGTAATCTAGCCTCGAGAGTTCCTAGTATGATTGTTCCTCTATCCTATATTAAATACCAATATGCTACATAGTCCCCACGGCCACAGTATAGATTTATTTCGTTTTGGTTAGATAGTCCGATGTTCTAAAAAAAATATTATAATGTCACAATATATTATACATAACGTCTCTATTTCTATTTCGCAAATATTTCGCGACCTGAATATTTAAGCCAATAAGCAGCAACTGGTGTGAAATTGAATTGGACCAAGAAGGATGATGTTATCATCATGTTGACTGATTGAGTGGACTCAGTGTGTCTCAGTGCTAACATTTTTAATACAATATATTTTCGTTTCCTCTCAACAAGTTTCTATGGAGAAGACATTTGTGGGATATGTGCATGAGCTGATGCAGTCATGGGCTGATACGGCCATATTGCATTGGTAAGGCTTCGCGGGAAAACCCCTGCCGCCCATGGGAGGCGCGCATCAGCGGCGGTGGCGGTCGGCTGCGGAGAGGGACAGAGCTATTGCTGTTGCTGTTGCCCGAGCGAGACGCTAGTCTCCTCGACGTGCCGTAGGGCGGCCATACGCACTTAAGCTCCGGTCGCGTCGACGGGCGGCCGGGAGCGCTCGCTTCGCCACACTGAGGACCGCACATTCGAAGCCGACAGTTTTCACCTAGTACGTTTTTTGAATGCGTCCCGGCCGGCAACGCGGACACGCGATACGCCCGCTGTTTTTTCTCTTTCTCTCGGGCCCGCGACAGCTGAGTTCAGTGCGACCACGTTTCCCGCCAAACGCCGGTATTCTGTAAACTAAACAGAACGAACAAACTTCTCATAACTTTTGGGCGCGAATCGGAATTACCTTCAGAAAGTTACGAAGTAGCGAGTGTTGAGGGAAAATAACTATTCATATAAAGGAAACTTGTGTAATATTCAAATTCAAACAGATTGGGATGTGATGTTGATTGTTATTGTTTAATTAATAAGGATTGTTTGAACAATGGATGACTGGGAACGACACGTGACCCCACTGCTACAGGACATGGGCTGCTCCAATGACGAGACGCAAGACGACTTCTTTGGTCAGCAAGATGTAAGTTCTAATTCTTTGCTTATTCTAGAATTGTAAACGGAGGAAGGCGCATCAAGAAACTACACAATGATCTTTTTTGTTTTCATACATAC
Source organism: Conopomorpha cramerella (assembly GCA_012932125.1). Lineage (NCBI taxonomy): Eukaryota > Metazoa > Arthropoda > Insecta > Lepidoptera > Gracillariidae > Conopomorpha > Conopomorpha cramerella. The sequence goes on from SJJU01072144.1 coordinate 120,155, forward strand.
TTCGTTTATAGTCTGATTTAGCTGCAAAAGTGTTGACATCAATCACGTGGGTATTTAATAGTTGGTAATTCAATAATTGCCTTTTATTCTAAATACATGGATAATATTGGCTGTGCGTAAGTTTAGGTTCATAACGACAATGATAAGGAATCAACTGTTACGACCTGAAATTATGAATACGAAACTAAACGAACAACCAAGGTATATAGGCTACCTAAACTAATTGCGTTTAAAACCCAATGAAAAGTAACATGGGTCCATTTTTTTCTCGAGATTTCAATCACATTACCCTATAGATACAGGGTTGGTTTATTGATTGAACTGAACAAAAAAAATAAGTTTCGACTTTGAGAAAGAAATGTTAGTCTGTGACTTAAGTAATGATACAGAAATTTTACAGAAATGAGACTTTGATTTGAAAATGTAAATCGTATGGACTATCTAATTGCAATATGTTGATCATGTATCTAAGAAGTTGGTTTTGAATTACGAAAGAAAAGTTCTTGAACCATGATTTTGTCATTCACATTTTTATTAAACAGTTCTTACAATACTTAGTTTTTTCTATGTATGTTTAATTCATGTATTTTATGTAGAACCCTGTCAACGATACACATTATGTAAAGATGTATGGGAAACTTTTCTAACCAAGCCACTTCCACCTTCTATCGTAGTTAGTTATTATTAACTTACTACTTACTTATTATTTACTTTTATATCGAAATGGGTCTACCTGTAATGATGTTAAAGTGTGTGTAAATAAATAAAAAAACTTCCCTTAACCAGTTGTAACTATATAATATCGTGAAAATCTACCCTTTAAGTAATAATAAAAAAATAAATTATTATATAAATTATTTTTTATGAAAAAGTTGTGTTAAATGCATTATTAAGAAAATACTACTAGTTTTGAAACGGGTAAAAACTATAGAACACTCGAGAGTGTGCAATAAATTAATGTATTTCTCATAAAATCTTTATTAGTCGAGTTTCTCGTCTGGTACAATGCATATTTTACATAATATTAAAACTAATTCATATCTGTACGCTTGTACATATAGCTTTTTATCTGTCATAAATTAGTTGATATAGACTTCAGTCATCTACAAAAAATATATAATTACGATCCAACTCCGTCATAATCATTTAAACAAAAAATGTCTTTACTTTAATTTACTGCTTAAATAATGCTTAATTACGCCGTGTAAAAGGCAGCCTATGGGAGTACGAAAAGTAGCTATATATATATATATATATATATTAATAACTAAGTATAGTTAACTAACTCATGTAACTACTTAGTTAATAAACTTAACATTATTCTTTTTTCACCAATTGTCAATGTAAAGTGAGTTAGTAAAGTATGGACTGTGAACATCCTATGACCAGCAGTGGACAAGTATGTGCTGATGATGATGATGATGAACATCCGCGTGAAAAAATATTTACATAGAATATTGTCATCATCATCATCAACCGCATAACGTCCACGGCTCCACGCTACTGGGCCTCCACCAATGATTTCCATGGTCGATTGGGGTGAAAGGCCAATAATCGCCACGTTAGGCAGGCGGGTTGTCGCTAGAAAATTGTTAATGGTTTAAAAAATATACATTTTAGAAAATTAGGTTTAAATAGAGTAAAGATTCTATAGGCGAAACCAAAAAACTATCTACAGCAAAACTCTATATCGATACATACCCACATAATCTATTTAACTTAAAAAATAAGTATTCTTACACTTTAATAAGCGATCGATTTCTGAAAACGAATGTAACAGTAATTTTACAACATTTGAGTATAAAATGTAAATTTCGTAAACAGTTTATTTCTTTATTCATAACATAATGTGGAAACTGTGTCAATAAAACAAAAAAATACATTGCTCTGAATGACAACGTCTCCCTTTGCAATTTCACCGTTGTACATTTTACATTTTATATAAGCAGTATATAGTTAATTCATTAATGCCATACCTGCACTTCACGCCTCTCAATCCTAAAGTGGCGTAAGCAGAGACAAGTTTGCGAAGCAAATGCCCACTATTCACCACGGGAATTAATTCTAACGTGATAAGGCGCACCCCATCGCGGTTATAGGGTTCACATACCTCGTAATCTGTGGGTTTTATCACGATGTTGTCCTTTACCTACATTAGGCGCTGAAAAACAGACTCATTAGTACACGCGTGGTACCGCAGACCTTGCACCCACAACCTCCCTATTACATAAGTACTCAAACAAAAACCACATAAAATAGTTGGCAAAGTTGTCTAAGAAGAAGTGGTGGTAGTGGTCGGATTTTTTTATTGTACACGTTGAAATCGGTGCTAAGCAAGTGCCTCTGCCTACCCCGCTAGGATTAAAAGACGTGACACATATTTTTATTTTTATATTGAAATACCTTTAAAGCCATTTTAATTAATGTATACTGCCACAGTCTCTTCCAAAACTATGTATAACTCAGTCAACCCTTTACCAGGCCTTTGTTTTTTTAGTTAATTGGTTATAGACCGTATTCCAACAGACGAAGGTTCGAAAATAAAGTGAGATTTATATTCCCTTTGCATGGGAAAGGTTTACAGTTAATATAACTTAAAAATAAGTGGAAAAAAATAGCAAAAATTTTGTTTCAGTAAACAAAATTTTAAAACTTGACAAGGTGACGATAAGAAATGTCACTATAATCAAAGGTGAAAGTAAATAAGTAATTCATAAGTGACGTGGTATAGCTGCACAATACCTATGGGGAACAAGGACTAAAATTCATTGGGATTTCTTATTAAAAAACGTTAAAAGAGCCAAAGGAAGGATATTTGATACGAATACTTCTTACTTTGTTTTGTAAGTAGCGCGCGGAGGTATCAAGTTCTAATTACCAACCTATTATCAAATAATGTTCTCATTCTCCATATAAAATGTTCATTACAACTTTATAATTTCATGCACACTCATGTACGATGTAATTTCTTTTTATATTTACTATCCGAGTACCCGCACACCACAAGGTGTCTGAACTCTATAACGGCGATGAGCTCACCCCCCGTCACGTTGGGTTAAATACGTTTGGTGAACCGTGGGCATTTGCTTAGCAAGTGCCTCTGCCTATCCCGCCTTGGGATTAAAAAGCGTGAAGTCTATTTATTTTACTATTGTCACACTTGATGAACTATGGGCATTTGCTACAAAAGTACCTCTGCCTATCTTGTTTAGGGATTAAAAGGCGTCAAATGAATATTGTATTTTAACAGACTTCAATAAAGGAGGAGGTTTTTCAATTCGATGGCATGAATTATTTTTTATGTATCGGTTCTTTAAAGGTAGTTTTTGCTCTCAGTTGTTAGACAAGCAGCACAACGTTTAGTAAAGAAGAAAATGGAAATGAACATTCTTTATTCAGTTACCGTTGTTACATAATATAGATGACACTATTCCTGCTGTAGAATGCCCTGTGTCATAGGAACAGACTCCTCCGTTGTTATACAGATTATTTATAGTATGTTCTGTCTATGCCACATATAAAACGTGTACTGTAATAGAAGTGCACTCAAAAATGCATATATTTCCGTTCTTTTTGCTGTCATAAACATACAGAGCGTTAAAAATCCAGCGTTTTGGAACACACTATTTTATATTTTTTATATTAAGGGCCTTACTAATAATGGCGGAATTGCTCTTTCGGAGATACACAAAGCTCAACTTAACTTGTCAGTTGTATGTCAAATACGGAATAACCAGTTCAAGTAGACCTGTAATAACCGTTGTGTAAGTGACAACGCGTTTATTGGTAAGGGGGTTAGAGTTTTACCCCCTAGGCCCTAATAGTTCTTATTTCAGGGAATAGTATTTCGATTTTCAATCCCATGACATTAGATTTTAATGTTATTACATACCTACCGAATGAACTCTTTTATTTCAATATTTAAAGTTAAGAATGTATTCAATATAGACATTTTAGGCACATACATAATGTTAATGTTACAATAAAAGATGGAACATAAATGCAACTTACATTCAGAATATAATTTAACTGCACTAAAATTTACAACCTTGCAACAATATTGGGGTCACTGCGGTCAATGTAAAACTACGCAATAATTAAAATTCTTGGACCGTTATTGGATAGCACAATGAAGCTAAGGTGTGACATTTACTTTCATACATTTAATTTATTATAATAAATGTATTATTTAGTAAATAAGGTCTTACTAAATCATACAGTTATTGTTAGTGAGTGATTTTACGCGGAAGAGACAAAATAATATAATAATAGTATGTACCTAAAATATTTCATGACAAAATAATGACAACACTACCTTGTACATACTTAACTACGATGAAAACATATAATTTCGAACATACATTAGTATGTAAGAAAGTAGATATTTATTAAATACTTCGACGAACAGTGTTCGTTCTTGACCGGACGCATAAGTGGGAAGAAAATGCTAATTTTATCGTGCGACAAACGTTTTTGAGTGCTTAGGATACGCTTTACGGGACAAGGACAAAGGATGACCAGTCGAGTGGCGACAAACATCAATAAACAAAAAAGTACATAGGTAATGACGCCTCCTAATTGCTGTTCCTAGTACTTTCCATTAGCCAGTTAGTCAAACGGAATGGCAAAGTGCCCACTCGTGGGAAACGAGGTTCGGGCTTTTGTACGGCAAGTGTGTGCACGCAAAGACTGAGTAGATACATGGCATAGGCGCGAGAAACTGCACCTATCTCACTCCAACAACGCACCGATATTATTAAGATATGTTTGGAACGCCTGCCACGTTACCCTGTAGGTACATCGCACGAGTACGGTGTTTTTCTTCTGTCAGTGGTACCTACTTTGTTTTGTACGTAAGTGTGAACAATAATAAACATTTGAAATTTCAATGGTCAACAAAATAATTTGCGGCAAGTGATAAACTCACAGGCGTTATTAGCAAACGTGGCGAAGTTATAATATTGGATTAAGTTAAACCTATCAATCCGATCTAGGCATGCAATAGGTGCTTAACTTTAGTAAATATCATTTTGTCTGTTTTTACCAAAATATGAAACCATTATTTTAAAATATTTTTTCAATCAAGCGTTTGACTAACATTGTGTAATATCGACTTTGACAATCATAACTGTATAAAAAAATTGTTAACAGAACACAGGAAAAGGTTAACGTAGATGATTTTCTACCGCGATACATAAGTACACAGCGTAAGATGCAAGTATGAGGAGTATGCGAGTAGTAGGGACTAAACGAACACTAGCCACTTACTAATTGAATTATATCCATGCCCCAAAAATAATTCTATCTTAGCCACAATGATGGGGCCTTAAGTCATCATCTAGTAGAGTTCAGAGATTCACGTTAGCTAGTGCAGGTGATGTATCTAATGAAACAAAAGAAGCTTTCATTACATACATTAAAGAACATAAAAAAGAACCCTTCAAAGGAGACTCGAGAGCTTGTCTACAGCAAGATTAGGCTGCTCTTCAGGATCGTAAATTTTAATCAACGCGTTTGGAACGACTGAAACTGACCTAAAAATTTGGCCAATTGAACCAAGCAAAATGGCATGTTACAGGTCTTGCTATCGATAGGTTATAAGCACAAATCCTACTGGAATATATAATTCATTATCTTTGCGCTTTGGGGGATGCCTATATCCAGCAGTAGACCTCAGTCTTGGTGCTAGTGATAATGATGAAATTGTTTCATCTACATATTATTCCACATTAAACAACATGAGATCTATATTCAGTACAAATATTCTCATTACCTAATTTAAGTTTCTAAGAAATTAATTCTGCATAGTAAAGTCGTAGATGCAAATTGTTCAATGCAAAAACTTTACCGTCTAAAATAAATTTTTATTTCAACGATACAGTTATCGTTAATGGGCAAATATAGGTTTTTCTGTAAAAATACTGTTAGAAACTGAAAGCAACTGCAAGAAAATAAATACGTTATACAAAATATATAAATACAAAACATCAAATATAAAAAACAGAGTTCTCGATGCCATTGTTAGTAACAAATTCGTTAACCAAGGACCGTTTTTAACTCGAAAGGAAGGCTGATTATGTTAGAAAAAACATCAGTGGACGTTTTCACCAGCGTAATTTTATTTTTCAAACAAAATTGTTACACTACTGAGTGTTTGTTTGCCTGAAAAGTGGCAAAATGCTTTAACGCCTTTGTCATCCAGCGGTTTCGGTTTCTTTCTTTTTATATAAGTACCGTACTTTCTTTTTATAATAAAGTTGGGTATTTATTAAATGAGTGTGGGTTGGTAAGGCAATAGGCAGTACGAGAGAGATTTAGTATAGAATATTTTTTCTATGCCTTGGCCGAGTGCAGCAGGTGTAACCACGCTGTAGTGTATACCCGCGGACAGTTACCAACGGTCCGCGCCCGCATTGCTTTACCGGCTCCGATGGCTTCATGCATGTAGGTTAGTGCAGCTGTGTGCTGCACAGCGTCATGAAAGGTCGCCAGGACACTCTCCCCTGCTAATGTTGTAAATTAATAGTTACGTAAATGGATGTTTAACTGTACGGAATAATGAAGTGCACAAGCACCTACTGCGTGCGGACGTAGCTATAGTTATTAGTTCGCCTACCATAGGTGCATAATATATATATATATAAACATAGATGAATCGGACCAAAGTGTGTCTGCACAGGATTCTAAGCAACCAAAAAATCCTTAAAAGTAGTTATTTTGTATCGTGCACTGGATTAATTCTATCAATGTTTTCTTCCTTTTCCATAGGTCGAGTTGCACTAAATAATTTCTCACCTAATTATGAATGCTTTGTCTAAAACTTTCATACTTAACATTTAAATTTGTATTCCCAAGATTTTGTGAATACAAATACCAATACAATTAAATGTATTTTTTGCTTGTCAAAGCATTTGATGTAATGAGAAGAAAAGCAATTAAAACTCTCCTTAACGTAACCTACTCCATCCATCCCACGCCGCTGGCAATAATACCAGACTTAAGGTATCTTAAAGTGCGCCACAGAGGTTTTACTACCGCTACATACCTCTTATTTTTTTCAGTTATACTCTTAAACGCAACCGTCTTCGCTAAGGACCAAGGGCCATAAAATATCTATAAAGGGCTATCAAATTTATTCCATATTTGGTTAAATCGATTGCATCAAAACATCGGAGACTATCATAAAGTGCAATCGGGAAGTGTGTACTGACAAGCTATCAATTTCTTTATGCGTCTGTTTCTTAGGAAATGTTCCAGACATTACAAATGAAGTATCTATTATTATTATTATAAAAGATACGTTATTGAGCATGTTTTAGCTAGCAGTTAGGGCATTAGTTTAGATTCACAGTGTACATTTGCGACAAACACACTCGGTATCGATACGGACGATCGTCGCTTTCGACAAACGACTACAAATTGTTAAATAGCACTCGTCGTTTTATAATACAAGGAACAAGTTGTCGCAGTGGAATTAGCATGCCGATGCCAGCACGGGAGCGTCGTCAGGGCGGCCCATTGGCTCATTATACCCGCTCCCTGCGCCTGCGCCGGCCGGCAGCGGGCGTTATCTCCTTATCGAAAGTAACCTTTTCGTGGTGAGTGTTATTATAACATTTTATATAATAACATATAAATGATAATAAGGTAGCGGTCGTGGAGCCTCGATAATTACAATATTAAAAGTATAAATAATTCAATGCGCTATCGGCGGTGGGAGCACGCGACGTACTTCCGGAGAGACCAAACTAATTAATGCGCCTGCGTCATTCTTGCGCTCGAAAATTATAAATAATTATCTAAGTGCATGTGTACAAAAACAATTGTATGATGCGTTTGTAATGATGGACGGGTTAAGGAGCGTTCAAGATCTAATGCGAGGCCTAATTTCTATATTATATTATGTTAGTTTGCAATGATGGTAGGTTGTGTGTGAGCAAGATAACAATATTATTAACTCTGTGGTGTAATAGTAAATTAGTACTATTGTGCTAATTTCTAAGTTTATATATTTAGAAACAAGATTTCACTTATAGAATTTAAACTTATGGAAAGACACACTTATAGAATTTGATTTTAATGGAATATTGAGACCATTTTTCTTTAGAGGATAATGGCGTAAATAATTTTTAAGTTAAATATTAGTGGCCTTACTAATAATGGCGGATTTTCTATTTCGAAGATACACAAAGCTCAACTTAACTTGTCAGTTGTATGTCAAATACGGAATGACCAGTTCAAGTAGACCTGTTATAACCGTTGTATAAGTGACAACGCGTTTATTGGTAAGGGGGTATTTTATTAAATTGAATCTGGTAATTAAGGAATAACTTTAAATTTGAGTGCGGTGTACAGACTGTTACAGATTTTATGATAATTAAGACTGTGTTAACTTATTATACATAATGTGTTATAGAGTATATGTTAGGCGCAAAACTGTATCGTTGATGTGTTTCCTTAGTAAAAGGTCCCGAAACGAAAGGGTTGGCTAACTTAGCAATTATCTGTAAACATCGTAAATGAGATTAACTCAATGATTGGTCCTAGACAGATGTCTCCTTGCATTATTATAACTGAGTTTGTACACATATAAAATAATAGGTACTTCAAAGTTACATGAAGTACGGTAACTGGGACTAATGTAAGTCTTATAGTCAAGTCTTTATATCTTGCTGGAATATTCTGCTGACTGCTGACGTATTTCTTTAAACGGAACACGGCCTAAAAGGCGACCTAAGAGATATCGGGCGTATGCAAGAGGAATGATCACCGACACTCTTACTATGACTGTTCACCTTATAAGGGATTATGTTGTTTTATGCGCGAATGTCCCAAATCCCATAGAACCTAAAAACATCACTTACTCGTAGATCATTGTGTAGTGGAAGAGACGTTATATTTACAACACGGGACAAGACTGACGACGTTATCGTAGAAAGTTGAACCCTCAATAGAATTGTTGTTGATGTTTTATGGTCAGTTTATTGTTTGCCTGAAAAACCATAAAAATTGTATAAAGACAATAGCGCCCTTTAAATTCTACAGCGAAGCGCCTCCTATACAAAACGATGTACTTTACAAATAAATTACTAAGTTTTCTTTTGATATAATAACATTATTAATTGGCAATACTCAAGTGATAATAAAATGATAATACTTACAAATAATATGCTCATAAACGATTCATTAAACATTTTTAGTAGGTAGCTTTTTGTACGTTTGTAGGGCTTTAAAGCGTTTTTATTAATGTTCTTGAATGCAACATCGCACCTACGTTTTCTACGAAATGAGGTTTTTGTTGTTCAGGTTTTGTGTTCAGCTCGATGTCTCATTACTAACTCCTGATTACTGTTTGTAAGTAATACCGATTTGTTAAAGTCCATATATAGAAGATTTTTTTTAAATTAAGTATTGTGGTGACGGCGAATAGAATACATGTGTCACCACCCCAGACAACATTTTCCGTCGTGGGGGTCATAAGTGGCGAACGAGAGAACCCTCCAAAGGACGGGCAGCGGCGCTCTCTGGACGTTAAACCACAACAGCACTGTGATCGCCAACTCACCTGCCGAGCGTGAACGTCCAGCAGTGGACGTTATGTGGCTGAAGATAATGATGATAGAAGAAATAAAAAAAAAAACACTTGTTACCTTTTAATCCCAAATCCGGGAAGGCAGAAGTACTTGCTAAGCATTAGATGATATTTCCTTCTACGAATAAAGATGCCCACTGTGCATCTCTACAATTACAAACATGTTTTTGGTACATATATACATTACAGGGCCAAAATTCCTAGGTTCGTTTTGAAGTTCTAGGAATAATATTATTTTGCCACTATGTAATCGAATACATTCGCATATCAAACCCCGACTCGTCAAAGACTCAGTCGTATTTTTATCACATGATCTATTTGAACGGCAGAAAACCTACTTAATTAAAATACAACTCGTCTAACTTTACCTACCTCTGTTTGTAGCTCCTTTTTTTCCTCTTGTTCTTGTAATTACAGCACTATCATATGTATATTTACAATTCACACCAAGTTGGATGAATTGTCTACATAGTGCCGACATCTTTTTCTCTATTATAATGGGAGCTTTTTTTATGCAGTTTTTAATTAGCAATTATATTATACTTTCATTCGTATTATACAGTCCGACCGCTACAACTAGTTGCAATGGGGCTTGACACGGTATACTTACATATTTACTTCATTATAAAACTTGTGTTCTGCGGCTTGTTTCGATGACAATGTAATCCATCCGTGACATGAGATCTACATATAAAAAAACAATATACCTACAGTGAGTTATGAAGTTTACATTTTTTTTGCACACGGTCCGTAGTCTATGTCTATACTGTACCTACTATGGAACGTTAACGTTGTTCGGGTTGAACTATGAATATTAATTTTGAATTAGTACAATTTCGCATGCAGTTTGCTTTTTTTTTCATACGAACTCCTGACATTAACAAGCAAAAAAGAAATTGGTCCAGTCGTTCTCGAGTTTTGCGCTGAGCATCACTTTTAGCAATTTTTTTAATAGATAAGTAGTAAGTCATTTTGCAAAGAGGAATGATTTGTATTTCGGTGTTTTACGATGTTTGTTACGAATAAACTCAAAAATTCGACGAAAGTTATAAGTAAACAAAAAATAAAAAATACTGTCAGATTGAGAAACGCCTTGTTTGAATTCGGTTAACACGGGTAACACCGCGCGGCAAATAGGAGTTTCCAACGTATTCGAGTGGGACGAACCTATGTTTAAGAGCGAGATAGATAATAGAGGTACACAGTTTTTTATAAGTACCTATAATTCTGCAACGAGAGTATGACAACATGTTAGAAAGTTATAGGTACCTAATTCATTTTATTACATGCACCTATCTATCTGACTAATAAAATATCTTTGAGTAAGGTTGTATATGTCGAAATTGATGTTTTATAATCCCACTTATTAAGTATACCTATTTCGCTGCCACTCGTTTTTGTTTCATGTCTAGATTTAAAAATTAGTACCTCCATAATGTGGAACACCAAATTAAAATGATTATAGTACAGTCATGTATTATGTTATTTATGTTATTTCATGGGTTAAATACGCTAAGTAAAACAAGGGCATTTTTGGCACAAGTGCATTTGGGATAGACAAATAAATGCTATAAAGTGTAGATTTTTTACATTCGTATTCGAAGCTACTATGGTGCAGATTTAAGCATACGAGTACAATATAAGAACTTATAAAACAACAAGCTGACCCGAAAATGTAGTTTTGCCAATAATAATAATATTTGTATGTATTATACATAATATACCTACCAGCGGCGTGCACTGGCTTTTACCTCAAGGTAGGCAGTAATCCCCACGGATTGACATCTATGTATAGGTAACTTGTCTTTACGAAATATCTAAAAAAAGTACCTACTCATCTACTCACCCACAAAACACAGGGCCTGCGTT